>JABUQX010120658.1:55000-57500 GCA_015478945.1 Trachelipus rathkii | reverse complement strand
CGTATATATAATACGATACTTTCTTTCGTAAATTATGTAATGATAGTAAAACACAGTTGCGAGCGTAACAATAAACCGTATATTCAATGGGTGAATTGATTCAAAAGAGACCTATGTCCCTATATATATATATACATATATATATATATATATATATATATATATATATATATATATATATATATATATATATATATATATATATATATATATATATATATATATATATATTTATATATATATATATATATATATATATATATATATATAAATCAAAATTTGTAAAGTTGGTATTTTAAAGTCATAAAAACAGAATAAACTAAAGAAATTATTTTTTATAAAAAATAAACCTATTTCCTTTCTTTTAGAGCTTCACCAATCTCTATCCACACTTATATATATATATATATATATATATATATATATATATATATATATATATATATATATATATATATATACTGCGAGATTCTATATATATATTTATATATCTTCTTCTTCCCTCTCTTCTTTATATATATATATATACTAAGTATCTGCAACATCTACAGTAAAACAAATTATATATTTGGAATCAGCGGAAAATTTTAAGGAGGGGTTTTAATTTTTTTTTTTTTTTTTTTTCGTCGAAAATATTTTTAAAAAAATTTATTTCCCCCCTTTTTGGGGGCTCGAGCCCACGGGGGACAAGAGGGAGGGGACGAAGTCCTCCCCGTCGTCCACCAGCAGGCCGAGACTCCGACTCCTGCCATCTTTGCGGTTTACCCTATGGTATTCCTTTAGTTAAAAAAGAATAATTTTACTTCCTTTTACACTTTGGTATTACTTTAACTAAAGGAATACCATAGGGTAAACCGCAAAGATGGCAGGAGTCGGGGTCTCTCGGCCTCCCGGTGGACGACAGGGGGACTTCGTCCCCCCCCTCTGTCATGAAAAAAAAAAAATTTAAATATTTTCGACGAATAAGCAAAAAAAAAAAAAAAAATTAAAACCCCTCCTTAAAATTTTCCGCTGATTCCAAATATATAATTTGTTTTACTGTAGGAGCTGCCGTTCTCTAGTTACATACTGTCAGCTTTAGACACTCTGACCATATATATATATATATATATATATATATATATATATATATATATATATATATATAAATCACTCTGTCTACACACATATATATACTCACAATATATATATATATATATATATATATATATATATATATATATATATATATATATATATATATATATATATATATATATATATATATATATATATATATATATATATATATATACTATCTATATATACTATATATATATATATATATATATATATATATATATATATATATATATACATATGTCAGCTTTAGACACTCTGACCATATATATATATATATATATATATTCAACACTCATTGTGGACACAAATACTAAATCTTTACGTCGAAATAAACGAAAAAATTAAATAAAAGGAATTTAAAAATAAATCAATTTGAAGCTCAAAAAAGAAAGAAAGTCAGTTCATTTTATAGCAAATAAAATTTTTAATTTTTCTTTACCTAATAATCAGACAGCATTACCAACCATTCCGATACTAAATTTTTTATTGCTACGTGGTTTAATAAGGTCATATATATATATATATATACATATATATATATATATATATATATATATATATATTTATATATATATATACTAAATAGAAATATATATTTAGATATACAAATTTACACACACTCTATGTCTAAAAAATCAAAATTTGTAAAGTTGGTATTTTAATGTCATAAAAACAGAATAAACTAAAGAAATTATTTTTTATAAAAAATAAACCTATTTCCTTTCTTTTAGAGCTTCACCAATCTCTATCCTTCTATATATATATATATATATATATATATATATATATATATATATATATATATATATATATATATATATATATACTAGAGAACGGCAGCACCTACAGTAAAACAAATTATATATTTGAAATCAGCGGAAAATTTTAAGATGTTTGTAATTTTTTTTTTTTTTTTTTTATTTTCGAAAATATTTTTATTTTTTTTATTTTCCCCATTTAGGGGGCTCGAGCCGACAGGGGTACAGGGTGACGAAGTCCCCGTCGTCAGGAGGCGGAGACCCCATTTCTTCTCTGCATCTTTTGCGTTTTACCTATGGTATTACCTTTAGTAAAAAAAGAATAATTTTACTTCCCTTTACGCTTTGGTATTACTTTAGCTAAAGGAATGCCATAAGTGCTAAGGCAGAGTCAGGGTCTCTCAGCCCTGGTGGACGATAAGAGTCGTCCCCTTTCTGTCAGCTCGAGCCCCCTAAATGGGGAAAAAAATTATTTTAAATATTTTAGATGAATAAATGCAAAAAAAAAAAAAAAACCTTAAAATTTTCCGCTGTTTTACTGTAGGTGCTGCCTTTCTCTAGTTACATGATGTCAGCTTTAGACACTCTGACCATATATATATATATATATATATATATAT
>JABUQX010120658.1:45000-50000 GCA_015478945.1 Trachelipus rathkii | reverse complement strand
TAGGACAAGAGGGAGAGTTTCGGACCAATTGTCCGGTGTTCCATGGGCCATAAGAGAGGCCTTTAGCTGTCGGTGGAACCTCTCTATGAGCCCTTGACTTTGCGGATGATAGCTGCAAGAGCGAAGGCGCTTAGAGCCGATTAAGGTCATGATGTCCTTCCAAAGGTGAGACTCAAACTGCCTACCCTGGTCAGTGGACACAGTCGACGGAGTGCCAAACCTGGCTATCCAGTTGTACAGAAATGCCTGAGCAATTGTCTCGCTGGAAGTATCACGCAAGGGAATGGCTTCTACCCATCGAGTGTAGCGGTCTATACACGTTAAAATATGTGTGAAACCATTTGAGGGTGGTAAAGGGCCGACTAAATCAATGTGCACCTGGTCAAAACGTTCACCAGGGGGAAGAAATTGCTGAAGAGGTGCGACAGTGTGCCTGTGCACTTTAGATTTTTGACAGTTGAGACACTGCGTTGTCCACTGTTTAACATCCTTTAGTAAGGACGGCCAGACGAAATGCTTACCTATTTTGACTTGACTACCTTTTACCCCTGGGTGCGACACATCGTGAATGGTGTGAAACACCTTTCGGCGCATGGGGGTTGGTACTACTGGACGAGGATGTGCGGAAGAGACGTCGCATAACAAAGGTGGAAAACCAAAAATTTCTACAGTTTGAATGTCGTAAGAAGAAGCACTAGGAAAAACAATCTCTTCGAGTTGCTGCAGACGAGCCATTTCAACGAAATCAATGTCTGGTAAAGGAGAGATAGCGTTAATTCGGGATAGAGCATCGGCAGGAATGTTGTCTTTTCCTTTTATATGGCGGATATCAGTTGTGAATTGGGCAATAAATTCAAGGTGACGGGCTTCACGAGGGGACTGTTTCACTGTGGAAGCTGTAATGGCATGCGTGATGGGTAAATGATCAGTTACAACATGGAATTCCCGACCTTCTATGAAGTAACGGAAGTGCTTAATAGCTAAATAAATTGCGAGAAGTTCCCTTCCAAATGCGCTGTACCTTGTTTCAGGCGGCTGGAACTTTTTAGAAAAGAAAGCTAATGGACGCCATTCGTTGTCAATAAATTGTTGTAGCACAGCTCCAGCTGCGAAGTCTGAAGCGTCAGTGTTGATTCTAGTCGGGGCTGCGTCAGATGGAAATATAAGTAACACAGAAGAAGCAAGGGCTTCTTTGATGGCGGTGAAGGCATTAGTTGCTTCGTCGTTCCAATCTACAGTGACAGAAGCAGCAGAACCTTTACGTGGATGTTTAAGAAGTGCGTGAAGCGGGAGGAGAATTTTAGCGGCGGACGGTATAAAACGATGGTAAAAATTTACCATCCAAAACGACGGAGTTGACGCTGTTTAACGGGTTTCGGAAACTCACGAATGGCTGCCACACGATCCTCAAGGGGACGTATACCATCGGCAGAGATCGTATGTCCGAGAAAAGTTAAGGATGAAACTCCGAATTCACATTTGGAAGAATTGACACATAGACCAAATTCACTAAGTCTGGTAAAAACTTGCCTGAGATGTGAAGTATGTTCTTCCGGAGAGGCACTGGCAATCAATAAGTCGTCTATGTAGGCGAATACGAAGGGTAAACCACGTAATACTGAGTCTAGAAGACGTTGAAATGATTGACTAGCATTTCGTAAACCGAATGGCGTTCGAAGAAATTCGTAAAGGCCGAAAGGAGTGATAATGGCAGTCTTGTGAATGTCATCCGGATTGACGGGAATTTGAAAAAAGGCGCTGATTAAGTCAATTTTTGAGAAGATGGTACAGCCAGAGAGGTGGGATGTGAAATCCTGTAGATGAGGGACATTATAGCGGTCCGGGCGGGTGATCGCATTCAGGCAGCGATAATCGCCAGTCGGACGGTAATCTCCATTTGGTTTGAGCACCATATGTAAGGGAGAGGCATAGTCAGACTTGGAAGGTCGGATGATGCCCTTCTCTAGGAGAGATTCGAATTCTAGCTTCGCAGCTTTGAGTTTATCTGGTGCAAGACGTCGAGCGTGAGAGAATGGAGGTCTGCCGGAAGTTTCAATGTGATGAACAACATTATGTTTCACAGGGGGGAACTTCGAGACTGGAGAAAGAAGCTCTGGAAAATCGGTGATTAATAACGATTCAAAAACATTATTAGATGGGGAAAGATGTATGCCACTGATGGAAGTAGATGCACGAATACAAGCGGATGAGAAATGTGTCTCAAAATCAATGATGCGGTTGTGGTTCATGTCTACAAGAAGGTTGAAGTGGGACAGAAAATCGGCACCTATTATTGGTAAAGTGACGTCGGCAATCGTGAAGTCCCATATAAAGTCACGACGGAACGAGAGCGTTAAATGAAGTCGTTTGGTACCATAAGTGTTAATGGTTGTGCCATTGGCAGCGCGTAAAGAGCCTGATGCTTCTGGAGCACGAGTTTTTCCGAGGATGGACCGAGGAAAAGCGGAAATGCTGCTCCCTGAGTCGACGAGATAAGATAGTTTGGTGGATGGATCGTAGACACAAAGTAAGTTTGACGCCTTTGAAACCACTCCGAGCGAATTTATGGAGTGGTATTTAAGTTTAAATTCCCGAATGTACAAGGTTTAAGACATGACCGAGTTTGATCTCCAAAACGTTGATGGTTCCTACAAATACCCTGTTGGTTATGTGACGGATACTGAACCAAAGCCTGAGAATCAACAGGAGAAGAGGCGAACTGACGCGAGGGAGTAGGTGAGCGACGATATGAACGTCGTTGCATAGTTGGAGAGCGAGAATTATGACCATAATTGTAAGCAGAATAAGTATTTGATGCATTTGAAGGGAGCTGGGGGTATGAAGGAGTGGGAGGAGGCTGGGGGTATGAAGGAGGTAGTGAATAAGGATGAGGAGAGGACTGAGGATACTGTTGTTGAGGATAAGGATATTGTTGTTGAGGATAAGGATATTGTTGTTGAGGATAAGGAGAGGGAGGGGGAGGAGGAGGATGGGAGGAAGGAGCAGTGTAACGCGTTTCTAAAGCTCGTAATCTCGTAGTTAAGTCCATGATGGTGTTCTGTAACACCTGTAGTTGTGATAAAATATAAGCATTTTCAGTGGGCGGCGGTGGGTGCCTAATGGCATTGACTGACTCATTTACATGCGATAGCGACGCAGGTGGTAAGTTATTATTGTCTGAGGGATCCGTGATATGCGAAACTTGTGATGGTATGTCTGCTGTCGTAAGAGGTTTCGCTTTACAAACCCTATCTGCATAAGTAGCGAGCTCTTGCAATGAGCAGTTTGGATCAACCGTTGCTAAACGCAGTTGCATCTCTGTGGGGAGTTTTTGTAGAAAGAGATGGCGAACAATATGAATACAATTACCTACGGGAGGACCGTCAAGGAGATTTAGCATATCTGATAGCAGTACTGAAGGAAGACGGTCTCCAAGAGAGCCACCAGTCAAAAGTTTTTTTACTTTTTCGGCATCGGTTTCCCCCAGCCGGTTTAAAAGTTCGGATTTCAGTTGGCTGTAGGGCTGGTTGTGGGAATGTAAGGATGGTAAAACGTCTTTCAAACGCTGCAAAACGTGAACTGGCAATATATTTAGGAGGGCCCGAAATCGGGCAGGTTCGGTGGTTGTTTCAAGCTGGAGCTCGAGCAGCGTAAAAGTGAGATCCAAGTCATTGTTGATGAATTTACCGGAATATACACTAGATGATTCCCTGTCTGAAGCAGGCTGTTGGGAAATTACGTTCATATTTTCAGTATTTGCAGCGTCAGGGGGGGACATAGTTGATAAATATTTATATAATACGATTGAAAAATATTTTCGATTACAATATTACGAGAAAAAAAAATAATAATATGCTTAAGATGCGATTTGCATACGATAATAAGATAAAAATAGGGGTCAGAGACCCAAAAATAGACTAAATACTACAACGAGGTATGCAATGGATGGGGAAAATGTATAGTAAGCCGCTTTTATGGGCGAAAATAATGTAAAAATAAATGATTAAAATATGTAAAATGCAAAAATATTTTGAGAACAATTACGAAATTAAATGCGCTAAAACGCAACTTACATACGCTGATATGAAAAATATGATGGTCGGAGACCAAAAACTGAGTAAATTTTCACAAATATGTATAGGAATGTTAACAAAAATATATATTATGCCGCTTTTATGGGCGAAAATGATGTAAAAAAAATTATTTGAAAATGGTAATTTGGGCCATAGTTCACCCAGATATTATTTAAAATTTTTTGTAATATGTTAATAAATATTTATAATTATATAATAAATGGTTTTTCTTGCTTCGAATGTGAATACTGTGGATATGAGAGAGGATTCCAGGAGTGCTGGGATATGTAACAGCGTCAGCACTCACTCCAGATCACGAAGGGGCACCACTGTAACGTTGGGCGTTACAAATCAGAAAGGCTGGGTCAATAATAAAACATCGATCAGCGGTCGGAAGTCGGAAATCTATTTGAAATAGTAAACATAATTAACATATGGAACAATAATAACAATAAATAATAATAATAATAATAATAATAATAATAATAATAATAATAATCTTACAATATAAAATATGAAAGTTATGCATAAAATATTCGTTTTCTTTATTTTGTTTTAAGGGAAACTATTACATAAAATATATAAAATTTTTGGCATAGATTCGTTACATAATTGAATAAAATATTAATAATTTGTTTAAATCTAAATAAAATGTAATACACAATAAAGGTTATTTATGCTGAATAATTTCTACTAAATATCACTACAAAAATATTATTCACTTTATGAAATGGCACAAAATTAGGGCTTAAAAATAACACGAGACACAGACCTTGTACAATTCGAAGGCAAAGGTTAAAGTGAAGATTGTTGGAGCATTAAACGAGTATTAACAGAATCACTGATGCTCACACGATCAATATCCACAAGATCTAGCAAATGTTTTATAATGGAAAACACGTAATTTGGATGTTTTAGAGGAACGAT
>JABUQX010120658.1:17500-40000 GCA_015478945.1 Trachelipus rathkii | reverse complement strand
AGTATCAGCCCAACTTTTCAAGCGTGAGCGCTTTAAATTTTATAGAACCTCATTTCCCACAGTTACATTTAAAAAGATCGTAACTGTTTATCCATTTTTTAACATCTTGAGACACAAATCTAAACTTGAAGTCATAATATATTCTAGTGAAGATTTTTAACTCCGAAAAGGACCTCTTGATTCTTTTAAGTACATTATGGAAAATGGAATTGATCAGACTTTTGAAGAAATATTAAAGTTGCTAAAAATTTTATCTACCCCAATGGTATCTGTTGAAGCTGAAAGATGCATTTGTAGATTGAAAAGAATTAAAACCTTTATACGGAATACAATGGGGCAAGATAAACTGAATGCCCTCATTGCCCTTGCAACTGAAAAGGATATTGTCCACAATTCGTCTTTGGGCAATCTTGTGATTGAATTATGTGCAAGTCAAAAAACGAGAAGAATGGACTTCAAGCTTATACTCGAAATGTATAAAAAATTATTAACATATATATATACTAATACTCAGTAAAGTTATATATTGTGTGTATATATATATCTATATAAAGAGTGTTATGTCGCACAGTTAGCATTTTTTTATCATTACGTATTTCTTTAGAATTAGTGATGTCGCCAGATAGGGTGTGGTGCTGTATTCCGTGACGATAATTATAATTTTGATGCTTTATCATGATTTTAGAATTGAAAATATATATTATATATATATATATATATATATATATATATATATATATATATATATATATATATATATATATATATATTAATAATATAAAAGTATATATAAATTAATATAAAATATTAATATATTATATATATATAATATATATTATTATATATATATATATAATATATATAATATTAATATTTAATATAAGTATATATTATATATTTATATATATTAATATATATATATTATATATTATATTAGTATAAATTTATAATATATATAATTTTATAATTTTTCTAAATCTGTATTTCTTCCATAAAGTAGAAAATTCTTTGTTATAATACGACATCAATTAGATATATATATTATATATTTAATATATATATAATATATATATATATTTAATATATATATATATATATAAATATGTATAAATATGGTAACTAATTCTCTAACCCATATATGTATTTAATGGGATGTTTGTATATTTATGTGATATAACATTTTATAAAACTGTAATAATATATTATATTAAAATACTTCTGTTATTACATTTTGTATATATATCTTCCTACGTATAATTATAATTAGTTTTGGTGTATTTTCACCTATATATTATACAAATAACAGTATAGTTATTTCAGGATTAGATGTATTTATATACTAGTTTCAGATTATAGATTTTATTTATAAATAAATTGATTTAAGTGTTGGTGAGATATAATTCGAGTTATAATCAATAAAAATTATCTCTTAAAGACAAATTTTTGAAAATGTAGCGTTGTTATTACAAGTAGCGTATTATATATATATATATATATGATGAAATAACTACAAATTCACGTAGTGCAAATTTTCCACTTGGGTTATACAGAATTCACTCCCCCTCAAGGGGAAGTGAAATCTGTATATATATATATATTATATTATATATATATATATATTATAGAAATGTACTGTATAATTTACGTTATTTAAATTTATGACTACTATTTTGTGTATATATAAATATATATATTTTTATATATATATAGTAGTATATTTAATATCCAACCTTGGAGTTAGCCATCGTTATAGGTGAAAAGTAGTAGAAAATAGGTCTTGTTAGCTTATCGAGATTGGTATATAATATGGTACGTTAAATAATCTGATATCTTTCTCCGATATTATTTATATATATTATTACATGTGTATGTCTCTTACTCCATATAATTCGTGTATATATATAGTATATATAATTTATTAACGACTTATATCTATAATATAAGTTATATGGATGATAGCTCGTGTATATATCTCGAATATCATAAAGCCAAATCTATCAAGTTTCCCTGTGAGTATTATCTTTGTAAATGACATATTTAGACCATCTAGCTGGACCGATACAATATACTTCTTACCACTATTATTCTTATTCTCCTTTCCATAGTAACTATATATATAGGTTCACTCTAGATGATTATTAGGTGACAGATAGACCAACCTTCGTGAAAAGGTAATAGTGAGCCTATTCGACTTGATGTTATAAATTAATTATATATAGCTTATATATTTAGAGGTGAGTGAAAATAATCACCTCGCTAACTACCGACTTCCAGAATTTCTTTATTGTAAGTAAAAAATAATATACTATATATATTATAAGATAATTAATTATATAATATTTATTTTCAATAAAAACATATAATTATTAACACTAAAATTATAATATAATATATATATTATATATATATAAATATATATAATATACCGTATATATATAAGTAATAATTATTAGATTAATATATTAATAGTAAAGGTATTATATTAAGTATATTAATATATGTGTTAATGTTGCTTCACTCTGAAGGTCATAGACTATATTTTTATCTTATATTAACATTATATATATTATACTATTTAATTAATATACTATATCCGTATATAGTATATAGGTTTATTATTAGTTATATTTAATTAAATATATAATATTATATGGAAATCGCACCCCCAGTGTGATTATACACATACACACGAGTATCACTCGCTCAATTACAGCTCAAAGCATTCGAGACGCTTTACTAAAAAGTGATGTTTTTTATATTTTGTAATATAGTCATTTTGTACTTATATTGTTTAACATAACACAAAATTTTTATATATATTTAGGCAAAATAAACATTTTATATAAATATCTATACATATATATAAGAGTATTATAGAACACAATTAATTATTATGTATAATATATTTATAATATTAATATATATAGTATGTTTAGTTAAATAATAAATATATTTCTAATACCATGAAAGATACTATACTTAAATGTAAAAAAGGATATTATCTAAACTTGTGGATGTTTTTGTTTTCATCTTATATTTTATTATTTATTGTCCAATAGATCAACGTCTTTGAATCCACCACCTATTCCATTATGTAAAGTTTTAAAATTTCATTGAAAGATTATAATGATGGAGATACAAACTAGAAAAATAAATATATACAAAATGAAGTTTTTGCAAAAAACAAAAAAGTATATCTTCCATTTTTTTTGAACTTCACAGAGGAAAATTGTTCAAGTTTATATATATATAAAACCTATAGAATAAAAGATATATATACTATATAAATTATTATTATTATAGTTATAAATAAATAACACAAAACTTTTTTTTATTATTTGTATATTATTTTTTTTAGTATATTTATTTTTATGTTTTTATTTTATAAAAAAACGTTCTAAATAATAATAATAAAAAATAATTGTGTATTAGAAACACTTGCCGAGGTGTGATGATTCTGTTTGATGGACATGTTGTTATCGGAATTGTAGGTGGGAAGTATTTTTTTATTGCAAAAAAGATTACGACTGGTGTGATTCAGTTAGTAATCATTAGGTTAGTTTATGAGTATTATACTCTATATTAAATAATAATTATGTTAACATCTTATAGCTAATATTAAATAATATGTTCTATTGTTTTCCGTTCGGTACCTTTCTACAGAAATTACATTCGGAACTTCTTTAATACTGTTAATACTGTACTCGATAAAAAATAAAATATTACATAATAATTTAAAACTACGTAATATTAACTTAATCGTAGAACCTATGTGTATAAAATAACTAAAATTAGTAATATTTTCTATAAACAGTAAATAGCGCAACATTAATGAATTAAAATAAGTGTAGATATATTTAAAAGCTTGTACACGTTTGAAAAGGTGCTATAGTATTATAGAATATATAATAATATATATATAATATATATATTATGTACTCAAAATAAAGAACGTTTCGTAAACATACGTTTTATGTTACTATTTTCATTGACGAGAGCTTGAAGTGACAATACGTTCAGGCATAGTTAAACGTATCATAGTATTATCCGCGGTGATGAGTGTAAGTTGTAACCTTTTTAAAATTCAGCATTTTATATATATTTAGTTAGAATATTACCTAGATTGTTAGTAAATAATAACAATCTATATCAAAAAGGTGTTGCACGATGAAAGGTGAAAACGAAATGTCTTTTTACTAGTCGATATGAATAAAGAAGAAGAGTACCCCCAAAAGATGTCACACATAATTTTCAGTAACGAAATTAGTTAAATTGTTTAAATATGTAGCACTACGGCGATACGTTGAGCAACTAACCTGGGCCTAACTTATACGCTGACCTAACTCACGCGAAATATACGCGCATACCTAAACCTACTTTCCATTACACACTTTTAACCTAACTCTGTGACTAACATAGCATCTAACCTAACCTACCACTCATACCCTCGACTCAGAGCTCCTATATTTCTCAACCTAACTCCTACACACATACACGCTCAAACTAACCCTATAGCGTTACCAGCCTAACACTAACCTATACACATAAAATACCTAACCTAACCTAACCTAACCTAACCTAAACCTATCAAACAATAATACCTATTAACCTACCTAATTACTACCTGACCTAACCTAATACAGTGAGTTAAAACAAATTAGAATGTTAAGTATTTTTCTAAACAGAGTTCAGAGTTTTCGACTTAATGTTGTTTTTTTGCACAGCGATAAATTAATTCAAACCTTCTTTATAAGGTATTAATATCCATAAACTATCACACTTACATTGTCTTGATCTCCTTCTTTCAGGTGTAAATTGTAATATTAAATTATTTTTGTCAAGAACGTTTATATATGTGCATCAATGTTTCACTATCAATATTTTTTTAAATAAACCACTCTTAAATTATTATAGACAGACATTAATCTCGACCATAAAATAAGAATTAACTAAATAAAATAAAAACGTATATAGCGTAGTTATTATTATTATAATAATTACTAATATTTTAATTTCTTTCGTAAAATTAAAATAAAAAAAAATTATATATATTTTAGCATTTATGCCTATAAGCACAAAATAAACTATATAATCGATACTTTACTTTCGTTATATTAATAATGCGATACTTATTCTTTCGTTAATAAAATTATTAATGTTAATAGATTAGTAAAACATCAGTTACCAACTTAACAAATCGTATATTAAATAAATATATTGGTTGTATTTCAAATAAAAATCTAGAAGTATGTCCGTTATCATATATATATATTATATAATTATTATTATTATATATATATAATATATATATGTATAATATAAATATATAAATATATATTATATTTTATGTAATAAATATATATTTTTATTATATATATATTTATAGTTTATTATATATATTAAAATATTATATTAAATATATATATTATAAATTAATATATAAAAATATTATATATTATTAATATAGGACTACTATTAGTTAAATCACACGTAAGTACAATGTATAAATCAAAATATTTCTTTATATTACTTGGTATTTAAACTTAATAGCGATAACCTAAAAAGATAATTATTTTTATTTGTTGGGAAAAGACACTGAATGAAATCTTTTCTATTAGAGCTTTAGGAATAAACTATCCATATATATATATATACTTTATTATTAGTATTATCTATAATGGTAATTATATATAAGCTCAATATTATCATTAATATACCATTTATTTTTAGGATACGGCAAATTACAATATCGATAATGGGTATATAAAAATGAAGTCAATTTAGTGTTTTAATAAATAAAAATGTCAGGTTAAAAATTTTTTATTTTTATGAATAAATAAAAGGCAAAATAGGTCTCTCAATAAATATATATAATATATATATAATGGTAAATATAAATGGACATTTATGGACCTTTTATAAAATATATACATAGAGAACGAGAACAGCATTTCATACAGTAGGAGGAAATTCAAAATATAATTTATTATAATGGTAAACTTTTTTAGCGTAATTTTAAATTATTCTCTAATGTGTTAATTTCTGGTGTTATATTTTTTTTTTTTGTGTTGTTTTTTTTTCTCTCGTGATACAGAACGTAAGTTTTTGATATAATAAATATTTAATCTACCAGTTGTAGTGATGGTTCGAGACAGAACACTGAGGGGGAGCAAGAGGGTGGGTATATCTCGAATGTTTCCATCTCTCCGTCATGAAAGTTTTTTTTTTGTATATCTGTGAGAATATAATTTACGCGGAACGAGGACTCCGACGTTTTAAAACCTATCACTAAGTCTTTTGAGGCTGGCTTTTACTTCTTTTGGTATTCTCTTTAGTTATATTAAATGATTTATAAAATATTGAGTGTGACACTATATTAACTTTGAGTGTAAATTATTAAACATAAAAGGTAAAAAACGCAGTTCAGCAGGTAAACCGCAACACACCAGATGGCAGGGAAGTCGGTGTGGTTGGTCTCTCGGCCTCCCGTACTCGTGGACGAACGGGTGGTGAACTCTCCAGGTACTCCCCCCTCAGATTGCCTCTCCCGCTATACGGCTCGAGCACCACTAACTCACGAAGAATACACTATAAAAAAAATTATTAAATAGAATCTGAGTACAGATTCTTACACCAAAAAAAAACACAAAATATATAATAAACACTAAAAACCCCTTCCAGTTTAAAATTTTCTCGCTGTATCAAATAATAATAAATGTTTATACAATTAGGAAGCTGCCGATTCTCTAGGTTTAATCTACATGTCAGCTATTACACTCAACTCTGCATCGCATTCCAACTTGAAAAAATATTTATAGGAAATATATATTATATGAAATATACAAAAATAATATTTAATACTACAGAATCATTAGCGAACATATCTAAAAGATAATACATATAGTTCCACTACTTTGATAAAATAATGGTCTCAAGTAAATGTTAGACCATTTTATCATAAATACAATTTATAAATAGTGATACATACTTGAATAGATTATAAAAGAGGTAATAGTTATAAGTAATATGATTTAATTGACAATGATTAATTGAATAATGATCATAAAATTATTCTGTATATAATTATTTCAAATAGAACTTTGATATATTTATTAACAAATTTATGGTTAAAAGAAGTTTTAGCATATAAACATATTTTTAATTTATTTTTTTATGAAAATATTTTGACATCAAAAAGCAATTAATTTTTAAAAATTTTAATTTACTTAATTATAAATATATAAAATAGACTTTTAATTATAATTTTGCCAATATATAACTAAATTTAAATAAATATATATATAAGAAACTTACTTATAATATATATATATTATAGTCCAATTATAGACATTGATAAATAATTATAATTATATTTTAGATAATTTAAAACATTTATAAATAAAAATATTGTTGTTTTTATTATTATATAATTATATGAAATAATATTTTATTAATAATATTTTTTTTATTTCAACGTTTAAAATTTTGATATTTTTAATATAAATTAATTAATATTAATAAATATATATTTAATTTAATAATTTTTTATGTGTAGAAAGGTAATAAGAATAAATATTAAAGATACATTAACATCATATAAATTGGATGGGTCATTAAAGAATATATTATTCATACATCTCATATTGATGTGACAAAAATACTAAATTCTTATACGTATCTCTTATACAGAAAATTTTATATTAAATATAAGGAATAACTAGGAAAATGAATTTGACGATTAATTCTGAGAAAAGAACAAATGATAAATAGACAGAAGTCTCATGAGAGGGAGGTACAATAACTATTATTTTAAATTTATATTTACTATATTTAAGTCTAATCCGTCAAGATTACCAACTCAACTTCTCCAAACACTTGTGTCAATAAATTTTTTATTGCTACGTGGTTTAATATTAGGTGATATAACTACAAACTCAAATATGACGTAGTATTAAAATAAAATAATATATATATAATATAGTTATTATGTAATATTGAAAAATAAATACGTAAATTTGCAATTATTTCATATTAGCTCTAAAAAATAAATTTGCATCAATAACAACATATATTAATACTTATAATAATATTTTTAAATATTATAACAAAATAACTCAAAATACTTTATTTTATGTAATTATATAAATATTATAAATGACCTTTATTAAAACTCAACGGAGTCGATAGTAATATATAAAAATTTGTAATTGTTGGTTATAAGTATTGTTATAAATAAAACTAGAATCCAATATCTAAGTTTAATCGGAATCAAATAATGTATACTTGAAGAGTACAGGAGTCCACACATAATTTCTACTTATATCACTTATAATACTCAAAATTAAATAATAACCGATTTCTTATAATAAAATACAATAATCTAATTATAAAACATTTCATCCCATAGCACATATTTAAAAATTAAAAACAACATATTGAAATATTATTTAATTTAAATTATAATATATTCTTTTTTTCTCGTATTTTAAAAAAACTTTAAATTTTTCTTTATTATGATTAATTATTACTTAGAGTTCAGTTCCTACTCTCTAGTGCGCGTAAGAATCAAATTTTATAAATAATATTAGAAAATCAGCGTACAAATGGTTTAAGATGGTTTGTATAACTTTTTTTTTTCTCTCTGCATGAATATACGAATACGTGAAGAAAATTATTATGATAATACTAGAAGATTTCCTCTTCGCGATTGTAGAGGGGCTCGAGAGAACCACGAACGGGGCGACAGGAGAGGGTGACGAAGTCCCCCCCGTCGTCCACCGGAGGCCGAGAGACCCGACTCCTCCAATCTTTGCGGTTTACCCTATGGTATTCCTTTAGTAAAAGAAAGAATAATTTTACTTTCCCTTACACTTTGGTATTACGTTTAACTAAAGGAATACCATAGGCGTAAAACCGCAAAATGATGGCTCAGGTATTCGGCGGTTCTCTCGTAACAACATCCTTCGGTTGGGATCAGATAGGGGCATACTCAGGTAACAACTCTCTCCCCCTTTACTGTTCCCCTCAGTCAGCCTAGAAAGTCCACTAAAATGGGAAATATAAATATATTTACTCTTCTAATAGGAATGAATATAAATGCTTTAATATAAAAAAAAACCAATAATTAAGAATAGTAAAAAAACCGTTAAAATTTTCCGCTGTCTTTACTCATGATAGAGTCTTCTATTCTTCCAAAGTTACATGATGTCAGCATTTAGACACTCTGACCATATATATATATATGATTATATAGTATATTATATATATATATGATAAACTAATTAATGGATATTTTTTGAGAGTTTAATATTTTGAAATAATTTATATATAAACATAGATAATATTATATTAATTATTAGCTATAGTACTCCTCTCTATATTATGAATATATACTTTTAGTGAGTACATAAAACTTTGTATAGATAAACTTATATATATATAAACTGTAACCAATTACTATATATATATATAAATTAATAATATAACCATTGAGTGTCCCATTAAGGATATATGTATATACTATAGTAATAAATAATATATTATAATTTTTATATTTCTTAATAATGTTTTTTATTTTTATATTATTTTTAAGTAAGAATCTTTCTATTATATTTGATAATTATATTAAATTCTATCAAAAGAATAATTTAGAATAAGTTATTGCATTCTTTTGAAAGACAATTATAGTAGTGAGTAATATATAATATTATATTTCTTTTTTTCTCTCTCTCTCTTTATATAACTCAGAGAAATTTATCTACACACAATACACTGCAACGGACAAGAGCCCTAAATCAGGGGAGGTGCTACCACTTAGGACGGTCCGATTGCAGGACGAAGCCATAAGCTCCTCTAAGGACAGTGAGGAAGTGAGGACATCAGCAAATACTCGTCACACCTCCGACCAGTTTGCGATAGCACATCGCTCCTAAGAACATTTGTTATGGTTTACAACTAGAGAGTGCGGATTATTCTAACATCTTGATGCTAATTTCCGGCGTGCGTCCTTTTTGTACATCTAAAATACTAAAATAATATAATATTTTAAATATAAGAAAAATTAAACAATTTAAAAACAAACTTACCTCATACTACAATGAAGAATAGATAATTAAGATATACTTAAGATTGCATGATACGAGATATGGAGAGTGAAAAAAAAGAAGCATAAGAATTATCTACATTACTCTTTACAAACGAACCTATGCATACACTTTCATCGAGTTACTATCCTAACATTAGTACACAGAAATGCATTATAAAAATTAAGATTCAATTCTTACTATTATATTTAACCTTAGCGTGATCACTATCAATTACTATTGCGCTACTCAAAATGATTAAAGTGCATAAATATCACGACTCAACGACTATAAATATCACAAGAAATATAAAATAGAACAATCACATAATATCCAATTCACTACTATTTATTAAGTACTATCACTAGTCATCTCTCCTAAATAAAATCTAACCTTACTTAACGTCACTTATCTAACTGCCCACTATGTGTATTTTATAGTGTAAATAGTTGTATAATTGCTTTAGCACATGAATTTCATCAAATTTATTATTAGAGTATTATTATACCACTATTCACTATATTAAAAAATTTTCATTAACTAAATAGTTACACTGTAATTATTACTATCATTATCACCACAAATCACTTGTTTTACTCTCATACTATTAGTATGTTTGCTCGGATATATAATATTTTCACATTAATATATCATAGATATATATCCCAGTATTCACCTATTGAAAAATTATCATTAACATTATTATATTATTGTACATCAATTTCTTCACCACTAAAGATCACTGTCCGTATATTACCCTATATAAATTAAATGAGAATTTAATGATGAGTATTTATATATTTTTCTGATAATATATAATGTTATATATACGATAATATAAAATTTATATACCCCGATAATAAAATATAATTATTTAAGTTATATAATTATATTACGCTATTCAGTGCCCTCTTTTTTTAGAAAATAGCACCAAGTATAATCATTAGTTAGTAATTTGGTTATTATTGATACTTTATATCTGATGTATATTGTAGATAATATATTATAGAATATAACATTTATATATATTTGTAATTACTAGTACTTATTTATATTCTCAAATTCAATATCCACTCGATATAAAAGGTGATAGGTATAATATGGGTAAATAGTACATACATGAGATAGGACGGATATATCACGTCTAATATATATTATAGTATCCCTTACATAATTTAGGAATGGGCTATAATATATTATATATTATATATAGTATATATATATAGATAATAACAAACCTCTACTCGAGAAACCATATATATATTAAGACCTTAATATTATTTTAGTGATATATAATTTATAACGATACTCATATACTTTGTGAGGATATCTACCCATAATAGTATATTTATCCCTCTCTTTTATCTATGACTCTCTATAATTACAATGGTCTCAAAGATTACAGAAGATATATTAAATTATATTGTAACCTCCTCAATATAATGTAAATTAATATTAAATTTACATTTTAGATATATATATATATATAAATAATATATATATAAATTATTAGTATAGGCTATCAGTATAGTAAGCAATAGTAACAGTTTATAATCCTGGCTTAGTCTAATTAATTGAGAGAATAAAATGAATAATATTACCATATTAATAATGATTAATATTAATTAATCTATAGGGTATATCCAATAGATTTGATATGAAGAATTACATTATAGTGATATTATTCTTATCCTAGTAAGTGAGTATATATAGTAATTGTTGTATATATTTACCAAATTACTCTATGAGAGTAAAACTATTTTTTACTAAAAATATTATTATATGTTATTTATATAGTAGATAAATTCTTAATTTAGTATAAATTGTATATATAATAATGTGAGTTATTATTAGATACATATCGAAATTATGATAATCAGGATTTTCGATTATTTATATAGATGCGTTAATTATGTTTCAAGTATTTAATTATGATATATAATTCAACACTCCATTGTGACTACTCACAAATGACTAAAATTCTTTACGTCTTTAAATAAACGAAATATTCTAAATAAAGGAATTACTCTTATACTAATACACAAACTCATTGGAGAGACATAGCTAAATAATGAAAAAAAGTCGAAATATACCATTTGTATAATAGACTCAACACTCTAAATTTTTAATTTTGTTCTTTACCTAATTATCAGACATGCATTAAGACCCATTCCAATACTGAAATTACTTTTGATATGCTCCGATTGTTTAATAAATGTGCTCTAAGTGAAAGTAATATGGGAAGATATTAGTATTATATAATTAGATACACTATCCCTTCTCATACAAACTAAGTTAAATTATTACATAAATATATCAATACAGGGCTAATATATGAAAGATAGACAGGAAAAATCTATTTCTCATTTATATATAGTCCTCAGAAATAACAATAATATAGCTAATAAATAATATACTATACGTATATAGTTTAAATAAACACAGAGTGTATAAAATAACTATATAGTTATAACTAAATAATGATAAAGAGATATGATAGTTTTTATTATATATATAAACATTCCACATCGATGTCAAATGGCAGCAATACTCGAAATTATTGTTAAATAACAATTTATAAAATAAGTAAATAGATAACTGTAATTAAATAATGTAATATTATGAAAAGAATAGTGAATTAGGTATATATAATATATTATAAGGCCACAGAATAAAATAAATTAATATTTCAAGCTTAATCAAAATCCCAACAGGATATCTTAAAAATAATTATATAGAATGATTGTTTTATTACATTGTTTAAAGTAAATATAAATATTTTAAGAATATATATAATACTCTATAACTACTCAATTCCAGAATTGAGTACTTATCCCAATATACTGGGATTGATAAAGTAATATATATAGTTATAAGGAATATATATAAGTGTTCTCAGAGCTCCTGACAATGTTAAGCAACGTTTGGTTTATTCTATACAGAGAAGAGGAGATAGAATGAAGGAGGGAAAATTAGATAAGACAAAGCGAAATGGTATTAACTCAAGTAAACAATTGGACTGACAGATACATATGAGATGGTTGATGTAATACATGGCCTTGACTAGTTTTTAACTGTATATTTCCCGGCAAAATAAAAATTAGGAGAGGCTCTTTAGTGAGAAGTGACAAGAATTGAGGCTTGAACTAATGATGTTCATTGAGAGTAGAAACCAATAGTAGTTGACTGAATTATATTGACCAATTTTATATTAGTAAATTCTAGATTATTATTTTCACACCAAAACCAATAACCATACTAAAAATAAAAAAAAAAATTTTATTAATTCTGCGAGTATATTCTGGTGTAGTTGAAAGCGATAATAAGTTGGATTTGTGTATATCCTTTTATGGAAGAATTTTGGATAATATATTGTGAGTAATAAAATACTTCTTTCTCTAATAAAAATTCGATCAACTGAAATATCATTATTATAGCAGAATGTAAAATTTGTGTCTTGAACGCCTCCTATACAGAATTGCTCTATTTTCTTGGCCCTTCAATAAGATAGCGCTGCATCAAAGCATTGGTTGCTAGAGATTATGAATCGTATAAATACATAAGCGAAATCTTGAGTAGATATTAAATTAATCATTAGTAAGTGATATATTGTTATTTAGTAGTTTTTGATAGTAAACTCCGTATATAATATAATTTATTTTGGTGAACTATTTTATTAAGTATCTGCGTTGTGATAGTGTTATTTGAATAAGTGCGATATAGATGGATGATAAGATATTCGATAGTAAGATATAATATAAAAATTATTTTTCCATTTCAAAATAATGAACTAATATTGAATAGTCTCTCAATAGTATTAATGGTTTTACTTTCTATCATCAACAAGGTGCGAAAAATGGAATGATAATGAATATACTCAGTTTAAATAACTAATACTAGAAGATTATATTATCAAAATTATAAATATATATATTTGCGAATAATAAGTTTATATATTAAATTATTCCTCAATATAATTAATAACGTGAATTAATAGAAATAAATAAATATTAATAATAAAATAATCCTATATTTTAAGGATAAGATAATAGAGCGTATTTCTATAATAATAATGAAGTAACATACTGACATATAGATATAGATATATAACCTAATTAGTGATAATAATTGATATAGTATTTCTTTCCTTACTATATAGGAATAAAATATAAGTAATCTAGTCATAATCCATGAATTATAACATTATAATTATAAAGAAGTATATATAAATAAATTGTAATATTATTTTCTCAAAATTAAACTTTCTTAAAGGAGAAAAAGATGGATTTTAAAATTATAAATCCTAAATATTTATATAGTAAGTAATTAAATGATATATAAGGTAAAGGTTTTTTATATAAATAAGTAACTCAATCAGTAATATATAATTACTAAGTTACTCATCTTCAATATTTTTAAGAAGATAACTAATTGATATAAGTGTTTATTAGAAATTAATGTAAAAAATTTATACAATATATAGTTATATATATATATATATATTATTTATAATATTATATATAATAGTGCTAAATTAAATATAAAGGTAATATATATATAAATATTAAATATATATATAAATTTACTTTAATTCGTGCATATGTTTATTTTTGAATATAATAAAAAGATAGAAAGGGCTCTAATTAGTATATATACTCCGTATACTATAGTTATAGTTATTGTAACACTAATCTTTGGTGAACATAATTAAAAGTCATATATATTATTCTAAAATTAGCTATAAGCTATATATAATTATATATATAAAATGATATGATTTACATTAAACATGATAGTGATATCATATTAATTAAATAAACAAAGCAATTGTTTTTTTAGGTTGTAATTAAGTATTTATTTTATTTATGAATATAAATATCGACTTACAAAGTAACTTAATATAGTAACTTAATACAATTTTTCTTATTCCTATTTAAACCATAGTTTATAGGAAAAGTAGGAATGAATAAGAAAATAATAAAATTTTTTTATTTATCAGTGTATATTTACAACCTTATAGAGTGTCACCCTGAAATAAAATAATACCTTTTAGATATAAAATTTATTAGATAACATAATATATATATATAGATTCCAAATAAAAGATTCGATTAAAATTTCATAATTTTTATTTAAATACATATAAAGCTATATTATTTACATCATATTCTAAAAAAAACAATAAAATGAGTAAAATACTCTGATAATGATATGATTATATATATATATCAGATATTCCAATTTGACAATGTAAGATTGAAAATATACAAAATGGGAAATAAATAATTAAAAGGACATACTCTTTTATTAGCGACCTCAATTAGATATAAAGTAACAATATACCTACAGAAAGATTGGAACTATCTCTATTTATCAAAGATTGAATACCTCTATTCATTTATGAAACAGCTTTCTCAAAAGGTATATCTGTATAAATTTACTCATAATTTATTTTATGTTATAATGTAGGTTGACAATAAGTAATTAATTATTATTTTAATAATAAGAACATTTATTTATGTGATGTGAGTGATAAGCGATACAATATCACAATAAAAGAAGATTACGACATCAAGTAAATAGATATATTGGACAACTTATTACGATGAGATAGAAAATACTATTTATTTGTGGATATAACTCTCAGTTACACCAAGAATGTTATTATAATTAATTGAGACTTTTTATTTGAGTTATATATATTATAATATTTTTTGAGTAATAGAACATTGTCGCTCATAGGAGCGTGTGACAGTCTCTCAGTACCGAGGCTGGTGTTCATAATAAAAATCTCTCGCGCTCGCAAGTCTCTTCTCGGAAATCTATTGAATTATAGGTAAAACAAACCTATATATTGACACACTCATTATAGAACATACAAAATATAATATTAAATAGGAATAATAAAATAATAATTAATTTCATTCAATATATAAATGAAGATTAATATACTAATGCGTGTATTACCTCAATATTAAAATATGCTTTATGCATAGTAGAATATAATCGTTTTCTTAATGATTTTTTAGGGAATCATAGATTTGCATCGTGTAGTTTTGCAAGAAAAGGAAAAGGTTCTGATTACGACAAATGTGAAATAAAAGTGAGTTATGCATTAATGTATGTCAGGAATTTAAAAAATGGGGAATTTTCAATGTTAATAAATATATGTTTTAAATATTTTATGACTGTTAATACTTATCAATGACATAAAATAGTATCATTCTACAAAAGAGATATTTACTCTACAACTATTTATGAAATGCCACATAAGAGATTTAAAGTGAGGCTGAATTGAAAATAAGCACGACAGAACACAGGAACACATATAGTGAGAGACGAATTCGAAGGCAAAAAGGATTTATCTAGAGTGAAGAATGTGTGAGGAGCCATTAAACGTGATCAGAATTAACTTCATGAATCCTCGCGAGAGTTGCTCACCTCTAATCGTTGGTCAATTCCAGCAAGAAAATCTAGCAAATGACTATTGTATAATAATGGAGAAACAACGTAATTTGGATGTTTTTAGACCGGGAAAACCGATGGGTAAACTAGTACTTTGCTTACGACAGGGCATATACAAATGACGAAAATTCGTGGTGACATGGACAGAGGCGAAGTCTTCCGGAATAGTCAGCGTGACTCAGAGTGAGAGGAACTAGCAATATATTGAAAAAGTATAGAAATATTTAAGATACACTCGCGCAGCTCCCTTCATAAAAATCAGTTCGTTAGAAGTCAGATGAAAAATTACCGTGCACCGAAAATGTGAACAGGGACTCCGAAGAGTACCGTCCAATATTAAAACAGACTCGTATTGTAAACAGAAGGGAGGATAAGACACAAGGTCTTAGTTTAAAGTCTGAGTCGAAATAGGTCCGGATTCGCGAGGAGGAATCGTGATTCCTGTGATTCGGATTGAGGGAATATCTCTCTCCCAGGAGCCGGTATAGAGTGTGTCCTTAGGCAGACGGAGACGACTAGAGTCGCTGGCTGGTGAATGAGCGGATTTTTATTCTGTGTGATAAGGGAGGTGGCTTAAGTGTGAAATGCTCTGCTTGGTTAGAACAATTTGATATATTTATAAAAAGGTCAGAATACAGTGGGCATAAAGTTGATATCTATATCTCTCGAGAGAGGTAGTGATAAGGTAGATGGAGTCGAGAGTGTGTTATACAGTAAGATAGAGAGGAACTAAGAAGTGGTTTGGAAAATTATGCGTGGAATACATGTGTCAATTAATATATATAGCTCAGTTTAGACTCACTTTCGAGACTGAAATATATGTGTATTTCGACTTTTTTGAACTAACCATTCTGTATGGGATGTGACATAGACTTTCGATAGACTCGTGTTTGAGATACGAGGAAAGGTCCGTCCATAGCGGCTTGCAAGGCGGCTATACTGTGTGAATACATAGTGCACTCGAATTGAACGATCATGACGAACAAGTCGTCGGCGAGATCTCGTGCGAGTCATTTTGATAAGGTTAGACGGGGATGTGTGTTGTGTTGTCCGTTGTGGCTCAACGATCCGGCACTTTCACATAGTTCGTATACGGAATACACTGGCGAAGGCGTGACAGGAAGGTGTGCTGGTTCGTAGTTTTTGGAGAGGGAAGTATAAAACTCACCAGGTATTCGGATGGTGGTGCCATAGACGAGCTCAGCAGTTGATGCATTAGTCTCTTCATATTTCCTCTCTTATTATCGTTTAACCCAAAAAAACTCGGGTGTGAGTATGTATAGTATAGAGAAGTATATAATGTACTCAACTGCTGAAAGCATCGGTACTCCAATCACTTTGGCAGAGCCACAACATACCGCTAATCCTGGGTAGCCTCAGATGAAGTTGGATTAAATACGTGTGCTCCTACTACCTTAAATTTACTCAAAGCACTCGGCTTACACTGTAACAACGCACTTCGCCTCAGGTATTAAGTAACCAGAAAAGCCTGCCTGAAGCCGTCTTTTGCTCAACGCCCACTCCCTCCCCGTTCCAACCTACATTGACCATTGCGCGATAGTGGTTGGAGACTTGCGTCTCAGTGTGTGGGTGTGAATGCGGTCAAAATGAATTACACACCGATAGACAGGCCCCTTGCGAAGCCCGCAATAAATTTATAGAACGGACTTCCATACATAATATTAAAACGCTATAACTTTTAAATGCTGAATATTCACTCTATATCAGTTTAAGGATTGATTGCAAAAGGCGAAACATATCAGTGCGGATCAGGATTTCAAACCGGCTATTTTTGAATCTATGATCTGCCGCTTCTTCCACACTATAATGCCACCTTACCTTCTGCACTCCGTCTACACGCATCTTTATCTCTTATGCGCTCTCATATGTATAGATAGTCAACTTATTATGCCATCAGTTATGACACGTATATCACATATTTCTCAGAGACGAAACCCGTGATCATATGGCGCTAGCAACTACCTCAGTTATTGTCTACTTATCCATCGCCAGACTTACATTCATGTTCCGCCCGCGCTACGAACATTGTCATACACAGATCCTCGCGTAGAATTCACAATACCAGTATTTCTTACTCTCCTCTCAAATTCTCCAGGGAAACCAGATAATATACCTTTCATACCGAAATCCAAGAGAAACTAATTTCGACTCATACAGCGTACTATTTATCGCCTTGATTCTACCTAGGCGTTTTCACTATAACTATTCTGACTGTGTCTTCAGAAACATCGGACTATCTTATCGCACCTGTATGCTATTTTCACCTTTGATCTAAACGACGCTCCACTGGTTTAGAGGTTAGAGCTATACTATTATCTTTCTCGTTTATTCATATTTTTTCATTATTAGTGTATAGTTTGAAAATATCATTACTCGTCTACTGTTAGATCCCAATGTCGTTGCTTGCCAATTGGTCTACCGGTATGTTCAGCCAACTTTTAACGCTCACACTCTTCGATATACTACAAGATAGTGTTAGCGCAATACGCTTTCACATTTAAAAAACATCCAATAATTTACGTTGTGTATTATTTAACAGTCCAATATATAAAAACATATTTGCTAGATTTGTGTAGTATTAGTTACTACGTGAAAACCTTAAAGTGAGCGGAATCATAGAATTCTTGGGTCCCAGAAAAATACATTACCGATGTGTAAAATAGCAACAGTCCAACAATCTTTCACTTTAACTCTTAATGTTTATGCACTGCATTCAGTAATTGTTACAAAGTTCATGTAGTCGTTCGTGTATATATTCATAGGACTCCCTTATTATATTGATAAGCACTATATATCTATAAAAATGTGAGAAGTAAATATATGTGGGCTAGTACTCAATATATAAGAGTAGAAAATTATCATTTCGAAGCATAAATACACTCTTTATAGTCAGCTAAATGATTTATTGTATTAACTAATATCATCTATAATTCTAGGTATTAACAACTCAAATAATACTTATACTATATTTTATTTCGGTTATTGCTATAGACGAATCTATGCCAAAAATATGTTTTAAGAGATTGTAAAGTAGTTGTAGATGTAATAGGGTTAGAGAAGGTATGATTCGCCTTTTAAAACATGAAAATATTATACAGAGTGCAGGACACTGGGTAATCATTTCTGCACTTCAACTTTCAATATTTTTTATATTGTGTTTTAATAATTGAATATATTTATTGTATAATATATTATTATAATTAAGAATATAGAAAAATTATTATTATTTATTGGTTATTATTGTTCCGATATGCTTAATGTGAGTTGATATATCTATATTGTCAAAACTAGATATCCCGACTTCCGAAACTGTGATTCGAATGTTTTGTGATGTTACTTGACACACAGAAACCTTTCTGTGATTAAATAGTAAACTGCCCACGTTTACAATGTTATATAGAGTACATAGTCATAATATATATTTAAAGTGACCTAGAATATAAAGGTAAGTCTTGTCTTAGTTACCTTCTCTAATTCTCCGTTAGTATAAAATATAATTTAATAATGAATTATGTAGTTATTTATCATAACCTAACCTATATATATAATTAACCATTTATATATATGTACAATAAACTACTAGTAATAACAACAGGAAGTGTAAAACATTTAAATATATGAAATTTTATATATATATGTCCATTATATATTAATATAAAAATAGAATTATTAAATAACAGGAAAACAGAATATAAATAAAATCAGTAGTATAATGAAATAATATTTGTCTCTAGTTATATATTATAATATACAATTATACATATATTTGTAATATAGTATTCACATCATTCTCTAATCAATTGAATTTTTAATAAATAAATATTCATATATCTGAGACAAAGTACTATAATATTTATTCCTGGCTTCATGTAGTTTCTCTAATGAAAATAAATTTCTTCTATTGATCGGACTCGATAAGCTCTAAAAACTATATAGTCAATAATACTAAAATAAGTAAATTAGTGATATTTTTTAACCTATAAAAATTATTGTATATAACTTTAAGTACCTCAGAATTGTAAAAAAATTGTAAACAAGTGAGATATATTGTATAAAATACTGAGGTAATATGTGAGAATTGTAAATATATCTATTATAATATAAGATAATATTCGAAAGTTTTGGTTTGAGATAATATAATATGTAATAAAATTTGATGAGATAATATAGTTGAGAATTGTGTGATAGTAACTGAAAATTTGAGAATGATTATATATTGAACATAGCTCTCAATTCATCTCATATTAAATTTACTTCATATAATTTTTCATACTCCAAACTATTCCCTGAAATAAATAAATAGTGCTAATTCTTACAGAAAGTAAAGAATAACACATTAGTATACTTTTATTTATGTTAAGAGAATAACTTATATCAAGAACATCATTTTGTAATATAAGTTCCTTTGTATAAATTAATATTTATTAGTTGTAGATATAGAACATTATCACCTTCATATCATTAAAAAAGTTTAAAGGACGGAATAAAAACAATTCATATAGCCAAATAAAAATCAAACAGGAGGAAATATATTGAAATATGATATTGTATACCTTATTTAATTAATTTAAGAAATATAACAATGGAATTTATATATATATATATTAATATGGTTTCAGAAGATAATAGAAATATCAGTAATAGTAATATTTTCTACTCTAAAAAAGTTTTTTCATTGGTTTCATATTCACCTTGTACTAAATTTGAATTTATTGTAAATTAAAAAATATTGCAGGCATCTATTAACCAAACCAATTGAAACACTACGGATAACAGTGTATAATATCCTAGCAGTATAATTAAGTAAATTTATATAACTATATATGAAGGATATAATTTTTTTAGCTCTAGAAAAGTATTTAGATATCCATTATAAAAAAATATCTATAGTTACTTATTAAACAGATAAGGATTTAAGAAGAATTTTTGTAATCTACGACTCGTTATAAATAAAGATAATGATCAACCCTATAGTCTTAATTCATTGAGGTTAGTATACAATATTTACGTCTGAATTTACTTTTTATATAGATGAAATAATTAAATGATTAGTTATATATATTATATTATATATATATAATATATTATATGTATAAATATATATAAAAATTAAATATATAAAAACAATTTTTCATATATTAATATTATCTGGGTAGGATAAATATTTAAAAAGATACAATATTGATATGTAGAGATCCTTCGAAAAGTAACTTCATTAGTTAATCTTGGCGTAAGGCACGAGTAGAATTATAGTAACTTCAAGAGTTTACAAACAAGTGAGGTAAAGGAAGATATATATTCAACAAAGTAAGAAAGATTTATATATATATATATTTATTAATCAACATATTACTAAGTATTTGTAATACTCAAGAGTTTTATTACAAATCAAAGTAAATAATAAGTAAGAATCGAACATATTTTTAGTATCTTATTTAATAATCATTCTATTAATAATATATAGATAATGAATATATACAATTTTCTCGAAATCTAATTCCTAATAATTGACGTTAATTCACACGCAACTAATCTCATCATCTACTCAATATATCATACATAAGATTGGCAACTAGTCTCTGAAATGAAACTACTCTCCAAATCACGTTATACAAACGACTAATCACTATCACACATACTCTCAAATATTATGAGTCACAACTTAAATTTCAATAAAAACTACTCATATTCTATAATAATAGTGTGATATAAAAACATACTTTTTTTTGTAAATCATCATAATTACTTTATATAGTTTTTTTAACTATATTTCTTTTTATAAATCCATCCTAGATGTGTAAGTGATTTATCTGTATACGCATTAATGCGTACATGAGAGCAACTTATAACCACATCAATGTTAATGCTAAGACCCTTTCTTTTGGTGTCTCATCTTATAGCAATATTTGAATGTTACTAGTGTCATATACAT
>JABUQX010120658.1:7500-12500 GCA_015478945.1 Trachelipus rathkii | reverse complement strand
TAGGTGGTTTTATTATTTTATATAAAATAAATTAATTTTATTTAGTTAAATTTACTGTTTTTATATATTATATAACATATTATATAAAATATCCAACTTTACAAATATTTTATTATTTAGTTTCTTAATTGTGCTCTCGTGGTGATTTTTAAGTAAAGGTCATATATTTATATATATATATATATATTAATATATATATATATATTATTATATATCCATATAAATGTAAAATGTATTTATAAATATTTTTGTATCTATAATAATATATTATTTTAATTTTTTATATTTATTTATTTATTTATTTAATATATATAAAATTAACTAGTAATTATATTCTTATTTATTAAATAAGGTTATTTGAAGAGTTTCTACGATTCTTAGGGTTCTCATCTTTTTTAGCCCTATTATTGAATTTTAATAGTTTTATTGATCCCTTATTATTATGATTATCTCTATATCCGTAGCAATATAATAATTTTAGTGAGAATTATTGAGAAAGTGGTTTATGGTTATATATAGTCTCTCTGACTCTGTATACAATTGGGTTCAATATTGAAAGAATTTAAAAAATTTAATAAATTTGACATTATAATTATAAATATAAATGATCAAACATAGAAAATTAGTATAAAATCGTGAAGTTTGGGTTTGGGTGATGTGCTCAGAAATTCGTATTTTATATGTGTTAATGTCGCGTTATATATATAAATTTTTATACAGTTTATTTAAACTAAAAATTTAAGTTAATTTATGATAGTCCACACGATGATGATGTGTTGATATATATATACAAGTCTTTGAAATGACTCTCCGCAATTTATTTGGAGAGGCACCGGAGCTATTAGTTATCATTTATATAATATTGATATTAAAAGAGGGTATTATTTCTCATATGGCTAGGACTATATTCTTATTAACGCTGGCCATTGTGAATCTAGATAATCTTCATTTGTATTATGTAATTGATCGAAATAATATTGAACACATATGATCATATATTTTCATACAATAAAATATAAGGAGATATATTTTAATCATTAATTTGCAAAATGTTGATAAAGGAATATACGTATTCAGTATTCACAATAACTAACTCGTGCTAAGCACGTAAGTAGCACGAGTATATGTAGGAGTCGCCTCTGATATATATAATATATAATATATATTAAAATATATATATATATATTAATATATATATATATATAAGTTATATATATATTATATATATATAATAATATATAATATATTTTAAATATAATTATATTAACACATTCATAATATATATATATTATATATAATATATATATATATATTATATATATATATATTATATAATATATATAAATATATATATATATAATTTATATATATATTAGTTAATAAAATAAATGAGGGAAAAAAATATACAAAGTATTTAATATAAAGATATAGTAATAGCATGTAATAGCATACTAATTGTATGTTTAAGTTGTGATATATATTTGTGTATATGTATTTGTATATAAAATAGAAATATAAGGGAATACAAAAGTAGTGATAATGCTACTCAAGTAACTATTTGATATGCTTGAATGGTGTTAAAATGAGTGAAACTAGGCATTTATGGCAATAATACTCAGTTTTATGGTCAAGAGTGTCTAAAGCTGACAGTATGTAACTTAAGAGAACGGCAAGCTCCTACCAGTAAACAACGATTTATATTTGGGTACCTCAGCGTGGAGAACCCTTTCTAAAGGAGATAGATGGTCTTTATATGTTTATATGTTTTATTTCTATGTGTTTTATTCGTCTCAGCAGTTTACAAGTATTTAAAATATCTCCTCTAATATATGCTTCTCCATTCTAGTGCAAATGGGCTCTCGACTGCCGACGGGGGATACAGTGATCGAATGGTGTTAGGAGAGCGTAGAATCCCCTCCGATACGTCCACCGGAATACAAGGTAAAAGCAGGCCGAGAGACACACGCACTCCACTTCTCCTCATTTCTTTTTGCTTGTGTTTATACGCACATATAGACATATCTCCTCTCTCGTGTCAAACGGAGTCAGAGCCCTAATCTGAGGAAGGGGGAATACCAAAGTTGTGACTACAAATGTACAGTCAGTCAGATAGTGAATTGGCTATCTCTTGGTTAGACCTCAAAGCAGAGGAGAGAATAGCTCACTATCATATAAGCGCGATACTACAAAACAGGTCAGACGAAGACTCGTGCGCAGCCCATCTCGTGAGTTCTTTCGTGCGCTCTCGTCTACGTGGGTGCTCTACGACTGGGTGAGCCGGTGGAGTGCTTCTTTTATGTTCACTCTATACTCATACTGATACCACCACAGTCAGAACAATACAAGAAAGCCCCCTAAATAGGGGATATACTCTCTAATGTTTATCTATTTTTCTCAAAATAATATTTTACGACTCGATATTTCAAAAAATACAACAAACAAAAAAAACAAAAATTCAAAAACCCCTCCTTTAAAATTTTTCGTTTCTCCATAATTAATATTATAATTTATTTTTTACTGTATAATTGAGTACCATGAAGTTTATGATATTTATATATCTTCATAAAAAAACGTGATATATGATATATATATATAATATTATTATGTATATATATATTATATATATTATATAATATATAATATATATATATAATATATATATATATTATATAATTATATAATATTATATTAATATATATATATATATAGTATATATATATATATATAATATATATATATATATATATATATATATATTAATATAATATATATATATAGTATATATATATATATATATATTAATTATAATATATATACATAATAATATATATGCATATAAGCAACTTGCTTTTCCCTTTGATCTTGCACATAGTAAAGGATAAACTAAGATCGTACTCCATATTATTATTAAAAAATTTTAAATTTTTCTTTAGTTTATTTGTTTTTTTAATATTACTAGTTTAATTAAATAAGCTACCAACTATACAATATATTAATTTTATTTTGATATTTATTTTAACTCTCTATATGCTATATCGTGTTGGTTAATAATTATATTAGGTTCCTATATTAATTTATTTAATTTAATTTATTATTATTTAAATATCTATATATAATATATATATTATATATATTATATATATATATATTATATATATATATATATATAACACTATATATATTTCACATACTCAAATTATAACTATATTCTATACTATTGTTCATTCACTATATCACATATTTATTTAACTCTAATATTATATATATTCTAAATATTTAATAATATTTTCACTATCACCATTATCACTAACTACTATTATCATTATTATCTATTATTTATATTTACCAGCACCTCACGATCAAGACTGATGAATATATTTTATTGTTCTTAAGTTATTTCGAGGACATACGTCTTTGAATCACCACCTATTGAATATACGATTTGTTAAGTTTGTAACTGTTTTTACTCATCATTACCATAATTTACGAACAAGCGATTTCGAGGATATACGTGCATATATATACGAGAAGCACAACTTCACTGCGTGTAGCTACGTAATTTTAATGATTTTTACATAATAGTTATTTTGTAGTTGTCCTGCCTTATGCTATAATATTTTCTTTATTAATAATATAATTTAAACAGTACAATTGTAATAATTATATAGTGTTACATAAAAGTGAACCGTTTCCTCAAATAATATTACTCACTATTAACAGCTCTCTTACCTAACTTCTCTCTCAGGTTTATTTTAGTTCAATTCTATAATTATTTGGTATCTATTTTTACTGATTTTAAAAAATGTCTAAATAAATATTTAAAATTTAGTGATAGATGGAATCTATATTTTATAAAATAATATTGAGTCAAATTTGACAATCTTTGAGTCCGCTCTCTTCTTATACACGAATGCTTCCTCTCTGTGTCTGAAATTATACTGATCATGGTTCTCATATATGCGAATTATACATATATGTATACTCTTTGCTGGATAGTGTTAATGTGATTATATACACTCTTTTCTTTTTATCACTCTACTCCTCATAGAGAGGTGTTGTTCATAGAACTTCATTCTCTTCGCTCTTTTTATAGTGTAAATAAACAATTTACTCAATGGCTCAGACAGAGTGGCAGCGATAGATATGCGTCGTGCTAGACTACTGTGTCTAGACCAAACAATCAACTCATGAGTGTCAACATTTATCTTGTCTCTTTCCTCCGTTCTCTTCTTCTTCTCTCTCTCAGGTCGTCGATTCTGGGTCGCAGCTCTCATCTGCGCTTCGATGTTTTCTGTGCTCTATTGCGTGTCTTCATCTAGCTCTCTGCTTCTTCTCGTTTCAGGATAATAGATATATAGAGTTAATAAAGAGATAATAAAATAGAGATTTAAAGAGATATAGGGTTATTGTTGAGCAGTACGTTGCTATGCTCTTTTATGTGACTCTAGAAGAAATGGCTAAAGCTAATCTATGTTAACAGTGTCCAGCGTTTCTCTGGTGTGTAAAAGATAATAATAGGATTAATAGTATTCATTCTTATAGTGAAGCGTTAATATATAACAGTGGTCTAGCTGTTTAAGAGTTGCGATTAGAGTTTAATGGCGATAGTACGCTAGCTGTAGGTTTAAATCGTTATTAAACAAAATTTTAGTCAGTGTCTCAGGTCTCTGGTGAGTTGTTTCGTAGGACCTATGTTTGGTATTAAGGCTAGGTTTCGTTAGCTGTATTTTCCAATTTAATATTGAAAATTAACGTGTTTTTTTTTCGCGTGTTGATATATTCTACTATATTCTTTTCATAACAATTTGACATCTATACATAAATATAATAATATCTTCTCTCTCCTGTCAACACGACTGCACCACACGCGACCCCCACACACACACACACACACACACACACACACAACATTACTTCATACACACTCAACACACACACACACACATCACACTTTTCTCACATACATATATCACATATATATATAATAATATTATAAATTA
>JABUQX010120658.1:0-2500 GCA_015478945.1 Trachelipus rathkii | reverse complement strand
CATTCAATACGTTCCTCCTATCTAAATTTATAATTGTTCCTAATATTATAGTTGTAATGGTTACATAACTCTAGTATTTCTAATTCATTTCTAATTAAATTACAATTGTAAGTGCACTATCACAGTACCTTGTTTTTATGTAGATGAATATTATATATCGTGCTAATTCTCTGTGAATATGGTATATTAATGTATTTTCAGCGTCTAACGCATATTTACGAGCCACTCTTTTAAGATGCAGTTAAGCTCTCTCCTATACGCTCCACATGGGTACTGATAAAGATGTTGTGAGTCAAATTAAAATATACATAAAAGTAGGATGTATTATCATGTTCATTATTTAAGTCTTTGTTTCAATTATCGTCCTGCTTGATTATGTCATGTGTTTCCTCGTTTAGTTTGCTTTCTCGTTTTCGAATTATTTTTTTATCTAAAATGACACTTTAAATCAATGGCTCTATCTTAATGTTAATAATAAAATAATCCATTGTTTTACTAAGTTCGTATGTATATGTTAATTAATAATTTAGTTCCTTTTTAACAGTTTTATATATTTGGATAAATTGTTTATTACCCTAAATAATTTCATATCTTAATAAGTGAAATAATAATAATTTTATATAATAGATTAAATTAATAATAATATAATATTAAATAATTAAATATATAATATATATAATACAATAATATATAATATAATAATAATAATAATAATAATAATTAATAATAATAATGTTTTCATTTGAAAGTCAGATTTGAAGCGGATAGGCGAATTGCTCTGGTAAGGGGAGTGTGATAAAAATATAATTAATAATTAAATATATGTATCCATATATGATATAAAGAGTTATCATATGAGTAATGGTAAAAATTGGTATATTGCTGTTGCTGTCTTCTTAGTTGTCGTTGTCGTTGTTACGATTGTATACGTGATTGTTGTTTGATTATGTTGTTGAGTTGTTGATTGTTGTTGTTAGTTGTTGTTGTTATGTTGTTATTGTTGTTAGTTTGATTGTTTTCGTTGATGTATTGCTTAGTTACTCATGCTAGTTATGTGAAGTTTTATAAATGTTGAATTAATAATAAATTAAATATAAAATAATAATAATAATTAATATAATATAATAATAATAATAATTAAATAATTATAAATATATAATTATATAGAATGATTATAATGAAATATAACGATGTTAACATCAATCACCACCCTACTCAATACATCTCGTAAGGTAAATAACATTACACATCACCTAACTCTCTCCTTCTCTCGTACAATTCTTCAGCATCTGAGAAGATCTAAGATTGTGGAAAGTGAACTTTTTGTGCCGAAGGCGTACTCTCTTGTTTGCTCGTTGCTATCACTCTACATTCACATAATATGTCAGTTACCCTAAAGTGTAATAATCACATTGTAGATTGCTTTTCTTGTTTTGCTCTTGAGTAACTGACGTTGTAATGAAATGTACCGATCTTTGTTACAGTTGTCAGTGGTACTTTGTGATTATAAAATAAATAAATATCATATTTCTCAGTCTAAAGATATAATAACTATAAGAGAATATTGTTAGGCTATCTGAGGGGAAAAAATAGTAGCGCACTAGTTACTACTGTGCGCTACGTAATGTGTGCAATCGACTAAGCTTTGCAGAATTTATATTTATATATATATATATATATATATTTAATATCATAATTAATATATATATAAAATATGAGTATTTAAGATAGTTCGATTGAATGTGAATCATTATTATTTTTCTAATATTAATTAGTAATATTGAGTAATAAGAGTATATATTATCATATTATCCGTCTCTATTTTTATATTTTTTTAATATATAAATAGTTCCAGAAACATCGTGAAAAGTTTTTTATATACATAAAATACTATATTTTTTTAAATATATTTAGTGAATTTTATATTTCGTATATATATATAATGATATAATTAGTAGTTCTATTTTTATTCATTTGATCATGTATAAGCGGCCCCCATATACCTCTTCTAGATTTTCTATATATTTAATTAAAGGTAGTGAGTATAACAGTTACTATATAGTTCCCTATTTACACTCTCGCATATAGAATTCTTTTGTTTAAAAAAGAGGTTGGAACGTTAACATTAAGATTTTATAATACGAACAATATTATTATTCTCGTATAAAAAATATCAAAATATATTAATATATATATATATATTATATTAATATAATATATATTAATATATATAATATATATATTATATATATATGTGAATGTATATATTATTATATATATATATATAATTATATATATTATATATATATATATTAATTATATATATATTAATATATATTATATATATATATATATATATATAATAATATAATATTATAATTATATATATATATAAATATATATATATATATTATAATATATATATTATTATATATATATATTATAATATAATATTAATATATATAATATATATATATATAATATATATTATTAATAATAT
>JABUQX010120657.1:52500-58412 GCA_015478945.1 Trachelipus rathkii | reverse complement strand
TTTCAAACTCTTTGTCAATGGTTTTTTGAGACGTATTGCTGGTGCTGTACAAGAGATAGAATATAAGAACTTAAAGTAGCACATACAATACTTAATTTACATTTAAAAATTTTAAAGTTTTTACCTTGAAAAATCTCCGCTAGTTTAAGTCCTGAAAAAGGTTTCTTCTTTTTTCCTCCAACCCTTTTTTCCTCTTCTATAGCTACCGCATTGGAAATTGTGGCATACAAGTTGAATACCATTGACCTCATGTTTTTTCCACCTATTTGTTTAAATTTATATGTCTATAAAAAAAAAAAGAAAAATAAAAAAAAAATTATATATATATATATATATATATATATATATATATATATATATATATATATATATATATATATATATATATATATATATATATATATATATATATATATATATATATATATATATATATATATATATATTTACGTATCAAAAAAAACAGAGTGTCCCCATCAACCCAGAAATTCTCCATCACACTATTTACCCATGATAAAGGAGAATCTAACAAAAACCACACAGTTCAGCTATACAACACAATCATACCCATCAATAAAGCCACAGCTTTCCTAGCCATCACATTCGAAACTCAAATGTACTTTACTCGATACATAAACAACATATTATGTAAAGCTTCACACAAACTAATTAAATGTTCTCAAAACATTCACTAACGCAAACGGTACTAGGTGGAAATCTTAAAAAAAGGGGAGGGGCGGAGGAACCCCGCGCGACACCCAAATACCAAAGAGCGGGGGTTCCGGAGACCCTCCCCGGAGAAGGGGAAAGTCCTACCATGTCGTTCCCCGAAAGGCCGAGATACCCATACTCCTGCCATCTTTGCGGTTTACCCTTGGGTATTCCTTTAGTTAAAAAAAATATATATATATCGAAAAACGTAACAGGTCCTATATATATTTTTCAATCATGTCCGCCACCACTTAAATTGATTGTTAGGATCATATACTAGAAATATATTAAAAAAAAACAAAAAAAAAATATCAAAACTGACGGAGTCGTAAAACATAACAAGTCCTATATATATAGGCTGGCCAGATTTTTTTCAACCTAATGCGGGACAATCATCTTCATGCCTAGGCTATACTTTATAAATTATACAGTATAGCCTGTATAGCCTATAGGCAAGCATATATATATATATATATATATATATATATATATATATATATATATATATATATATATATATATATATATATATATATATATATATATATATATATATATATATATATATATATTATAATAAAATATAAACCAAATGTAGTAGTAAATAAGAAATAACTCTTTATAAGTCTAATAAATCAATATTTACGTACTTAATTTGAACCAGAATTGTACTTGGACTTTACACTGTCCTGCATTGGGTAAAGATTTTTGCGGGACAGAAGATCTAAAAAAAAATAGTGAAATGCAGGACATATATATATATATAAAAAAAAATACTGAAAGTTATATATATATATATATATATATATATATATATATATATATATATATATATATATATATATATATATATATATATATATATATATATATATACCGTATATATATATATATACCGTATATATATATATATATATATAAATATAATAGCAAAGAAACATATAGAGGAGAAATAGTCTGTATATATATATATATATATATATATATATATATATATATATATATATATATATATATATATATATATATATATTAGTGATGTATCGGATGTCAAATTTTTGACATCCACAGATGCGGTTGTGATATTTCTATTATCTGCAGATGCGGATGTGAAAGCGGATGTCAGATTTTTCACATCTGCGGATTGCAAATAAATAACAAAGATAAAATTCAAAAAAAAAAAAATATATGGAAATCAGTAGATATATATATATATATATATATATATATATATATATATATATATATATATATATATATATATATATATATATATATATATATATATATATATTATTATTAGTTGATATATATATATATTAGTTATTATTATATTATTATTATATATATATAGTTTTATATAAATATATATATATAGATATATATATATATATATATATATATATATATATATATATATATATATATATATATATATATATATATATGTTATTTCAGGTCCGCATCTTCATGACAAAGTGTGGATGCGGATGTCATTGAAGTGTGGAATGCAGATGCGGATGTTTTCAGAGATTTGGTTTCAGATGCGGATCTCATGCGGATGTCACCTACATCTCTAATATATATATATATAGTAGAAGAGAATATATATATATATATATATATATATATATATATATATATATATATATATATATATATATATATATATAAGGTATGTGATTGTTGTAGGACGAGGAAGGGGAGAGAGAGGAGGAGTGAGAGAGAAACGAGGGAGTGGAGGAGGAGGGAATAACGGAGGAGGAATTTGTGGAGGCGTTAGGGAAAATGAAGAGCGGAAAGACTCCTAGTGAGGATGGGATACATATTGAATTGCTGAAGGAGGGAGGAGAGGAGCTGGGAGCCTTGATGCTGAGATTTCTGAACAGGTGTTGGGTGGAGAGTAGAGTGTCGGAAGAGGGTTGGGGAAGGTCAATAATAGTTCTATTTATAAAGGTAAGGGGGAGGCAGGAGATTGTAAAAATTATAGAGGAATCTCAATAATGGATTACATGGCTAACTCATGGCTAAAATCATGATTTTTTTGATTTTATTCATTTTTTTATGTCTAAATTAATAATTATTCCTAGTTATCACCTGCTTAATGATAAGTTTATTTCATCTATATAATAAGCAAATTCATCAATGTAGTTTCAAACTATTTGGCCAAGGGAAAATAAATAAAATTAGATTACTCAGATATACAGTATATAGGTAGAGCTATAGTTTTTAATAACTTAATTTGCCCAAATAATAATTATATTTACTTTAATTAAGTAATAATTAGGATTATTTATTAATTTTATCAAAATAATAATTAAAAGGCAATTTGTGCCTACAAAAATAAAAAATCAAAAGAATAACCAACCCTGATATATATATATATATATATATATATATTATATATATATATATATATATATAAAATATATATATATGTACTGCTGGTTATTCTGATTATATATATATATATATATATATATATATATATATATGGTAATTGTTACCCAGAGGGTTGTCACCCCCGATTTTTATGAAAATCACAGGATATACTCTAAAAAAATAATAATGAAGAATAGTGAAAAAGCCAGCCTCGTGTTGTTAAAACCCATAGACTTTTCAATATTGATCGATCCAGGTTAGGTCTTATTTTAGGTCCTCTAAGTCAGGTTATGATAAGTTTTGTTAGGTATACAGAGAAAATCTATGTAGAATTAACAAATCTTATCATAACCTGAACTAGGATGGCCCTAAAACGAGCACGAGGTCCACTAATTTTTATTATAAGAAAGTCTATGGGAAATTTTAAACTCTTCAGAGGTTGTAACTTTCTTTTTCCCTAAAGAGACTGCCGATTTTCGCTTTCACTATTCTTCATTATTATTTTTTTTAGAGTATATCCTGTAGGATTTTCAAAAAAAAAAAATTTTTTTTTGGTTTTTTTTTTGTTTTCATCCTATGGGGTTTTTTACAACTCTTTGAGAGGCTGTAACTTTTTTCCTAAGGAGAGCGACACAATTAGCCGTAATTAATTTTTTATTATTATTTTTTTAGAGTATATCCTGTGATTTTCTAAAAAAAAAAAAACGACAACCCTCTGGGTAACAATTACCATATAGGTATTGTATATATATACATATATAAGAGATATAAAGAGTAGCAGTATAGATATAAGAGGTAGATATATATATATATATATATATATGTATATATATATATAATATATATATATATATATATATATATATATATATATATATATATTTATATATATAGCAACAAATAAAGTCATTGAACAATTGATGATTATATGCTATAATTTTAAGATTAATCAAAGGAATATTAGTATGTTTAAATCTACTTACTTGCTTTACAAACTATGTTCTTGACTTTATATTTTTTCCAATGTTCCTGTACCTCCTCCATCTCCTTCACAGCTTTTTCATATCTGTTTATATTTGTAAAGTTGGGCCAGTATGCCTAATCACCAACCAGCCAATTTCTTGGAATTAACTGAATTCCATCTTCAAATTCAATAATGTAATAATTTTCATTTTTGATGAATGAAGGCATCTTTCAAAATATATATAACTGCAATATATTTAGTCTATTACACTACCTTATAAATAGTACTTTACATATATTATATACATAAGTTTTTATTTCTCACAATGTATGAGAGGAAAAACTAAATATTCGTTATTTCCAACTGATATTTTAACGCATTTAGAATTAATTTCTTTCATTGGCCACTTTAAAACTTTTGTAGAAACATTGCCTACAAGATAAATATCTAGTAATGACGAAGGGCAAGGGATTTTAAAATAATCCTCTTTTGATTCCTATTCCACTCCATCAATTAAAAATTCTTTAATTTTTTAGCAATATTGAATATTTTTCAATGTCAACAGTTCACCACTAGCAAATTGAAGCTATCAAAATTTTTTCAAAGTTGTGGTGTTGCCAACTAGGAATTTATTTTTAAAGTAAATTTTAATTTAAACTTAATTAGCTAGTCAAGATAATTATTTATTTTGTTAGAAATTAGAAAATTTAACATTTAATTTAATTTGACACAGTGAAATCAAAAACATAGTTACAATGATTGCAAATATTTATATATATATAAAAAATATATATGCACAATGTTTATGGCATTTTTCTATAATATTTTGAAAGAAAACTAGCTTAGAAGGATATCTAATATATATATATATATATATATATATATATATATATATATATATATATATATATATATATATATATATATATATATATATATATATATATATATATTGTCAATTACAATAAAACGGTATAAAATATGGTACAAAAATAAATAATATATAGGAAAAATTATTAATAAAAATTATTAAAAATTATATATAAATATAAATATATAAATAATATATATAAAAAAAATTAATAATAAAAATTCTTTATTTTAATCCGATAAAATAATATTCAATACAGTGGAGTTGAAGCCAGAATTTCAGATACACTCAGATCCCGACTCGGATATCCACAACTTTGTTTTGAGAATTTACCAAAACTATTCTTAGGATGTTCACAATTTTTCAATACAATAAAGTTCTTTGATAATTTGCTTGTCACATTCTGATCACATTCTACATCCAGCCCTTTTGGAATATGATTTTGGTAATTTTCTAAGCATATTTTAAGAATATACAAAATATCCCGGGATGTGTGTAGAACATTTGGAACTAGTATGGAATATGCTGAGCACATCATGTGCTATGTGGGTATATATATATATATATATATATATATATATATATATATAATATGATCAATATATATATATATATATATATATATATATATATATAGTATATATATATATATATATATATATATATATATATATATATATATATATATATATATATATATATATATATATATATATATATATATATATATATATATATATATATATATATATATGTTTCATGTTAATTTTTTCTTACGTTCTTTGGTGAAGTTTTGTTAATAAAGAAAAAGTAAAATTTACCCTATGAAAGAGAAAATAAGTTATTCAATATTTACAGTATTGGTGAAGCTCGATAAATTATTAATTCTTTTCTTTTTAATTTTTATTTATATTTTAAGTTTTTTTAAACAATTTTATTTAGTTATTAACTGTATTGGTGCTAAAAAAATGTTCATGATTGTTC
>JABUQX010120657.1:42500-47500 GCA_015478945.1 Trachelipus rathkii | reverse complement strand
AATAATTCTGAATTGTATTTTTTTAACAAGGTATTAAGACTTTCGATGCATAATAGCTTTTTATTTGCTCTACGTCATAATAGGAATTGTACGATAAGATACAGAGAACTGCTGATGGGAAGAAAAGCTTGCAGATAGACGTGGGAAGCGAGGTAACTGCCTGTGTGCTTGAGAAGCCGATGAAACTAGCGGGGTGGGTAAACATATTATTAATATTATTATCTGACAAAGTAATACTGAAATATGGATAAGTTTATAATTAAAAGGTCTAGAATTGATAGCAATAATTCACTTGTGATTGAACAAACTACGAACTCATTTAGTGGTAATTCTAGTAATGCTGATGATAATTCAAGTGGTATTGAGGCCAATCATGTTAATGATGCTAAATTTAGTAATGTTGCTACTTGGAATATAACATACCAAGAGGAAATTGTCCTTGCTATTGGAAATTACCTATTTAGAACCAATCTTAAAGATGAATTAAAGTTTGACTTATTAACGAAATGGTACAAACTAAAAATTACGTACAATTTTAAAGATATTGAAGAGGAATATGTGAATGGCTAGATTTATACAATTCTTGGCTAGCGTATTCTAAAATATTGAAAGGACCGTTTTTAGATTGCGTGACTAATTTAGACCTTCTAACAAAAGAGTATATTTGGCCTCATTTATCGTAAACCATTTAGAAATTATAAAGACATGCATTCACGTGCTAAAGCCCATGTAAATTCAGAATGGCATAAAGATGCCTCAGTCAGAAGCAGCAAGGAATTTCAAACGAATAATTTTAAATAAGCATGTTAGTGCAACTGAACAACTGCATGCTGCTGAGCACTTATTTTTAAAAAATAGGCAAAAATTGGTACCTATAATTTCTACCTTAATATTTTGTAGCACCCATGATATCGCTATTCGAGGTAGCATTGCAGATAACGGCAATTTTTCCGATTTGCTTAAATTCAGAGTAGAATTTGGAGAAGCGGAGCAAAGGTCAAATACACATCACATATGATTTAGAATGAACTTATATTTATTTGTGGAAAGTTGATATGTAATCAAATTGTGAATGAAGTGAACAATTGTGAATATTTTTCCCTATTAGCAGACGAGACAACAGACGTATCCGGGACAGAACAGCTATCGACTGGTGTTCGCTTCGTTGATAAGGATCTCATTGTACGTGAAGAATTTCTAGGCTTTACTCCTCTTAAAAAAACTTAAAGCTGATAATGTCTACAGCTCTCTCTCTCTCTCTCTCTCTCTCTCTCTCTCCTCTCTATATATACTCTCCTCTCTCTCTCTTTCTCTCTCTCTCTCACTCTCTCTCTTTCTTTTCTCCTGCACTGATTTCTCTCTCTCTCTCTCTCTTTCTCATATATATATATATATATATATATATATATATATATATATATATATATATATATATATATATATATATATATATATATATATATATATATATATATATATATATATATATATATATATATGAATAAACTTCCTGTTGGACTTGGGTTTGATTTGTTGCTCCACCATGGCTGGCAAAGAAAGTGGGAGTTCAAAAGTTAATAAGAGATCAGTATCCTAAAGCCAAATTTTTTTTATTGTTGTTCCCATCGTTTAAATTTAGTAATTAATGATCTAAATGCTATTCCAGAATTTCGAAACACTGTTGGAATTGTAAAACAATTTATAAAATTATTTCGTGATAGTACGTCACGCAGAGATTTGGCAGCAAATATACTGATAGAAGTTAAAATTATGCACTCTTTTTAAAGGAATTTTTAAAAATCTAAGGTTTTTTGAAGATTCATTATCGTGCAGTATAAAGATTCCCAGCCTCAGGGACATCAAAAAGATCTGCTGAGGATTGCTTCAGAGTTTCGCCATTTACACCTTACCTTGATTCTTCATTTCATCTCTGAGTATCAAATTTTCGGAGCATAATATAACATCTACCTTTCTTTGCATTTTGTACACAGTTAAAATAAGAAAATTAACCAAATCAGAATATTAAAAAAAAAAAAATTTGAACTTATTATAACTGAATATAACATTGACAACCTAATTGGTGAAGCAGAATCTTGGTTTAATTTCTGGAGGAATCAAATAGGGAACAAATAGATAAGAAAATGAGTTACAGCACATTACTACAAAATCATTGCACATTTTTCCCAGCAGTTGCATAAGCTATCACAGTACTTCTCACACTTCCACCGACTACTTGTACAATTGAAAGATCGTTTAGTACCTTACGATGTGTTAAAACGTGGCTAAGGTCAACTATTTTCAACGAAAGATTAAATGGGCTATGTTTACTAAGCATTCACGGGGGAAAAGTTACACGTCAAAAACACCAATTGATAGAAGATATTATAACCGATTTTGGGAAAGAAAAAAAAGAAATATTAAATTCTTATTTTCAAACTAAAAAGGAAACGCTATTTAATAATATTCTTACTAGTTATGCTCATTTTGAAATAAAACTTTTCGTAAAGTTATGAAATATTTATAAATGGGCTTATGTTGTGGATTATCATTTTTATTTTCCATGTCTCTCTCTCTCTCTCTCTCTCTCTCTCTCTCTCTCTCTCTCTCTCTCTCTCATTAAGCCCACCAACACATACTGCTACCATATAATATATATATATATATATATATATATATATATATATATATATATATATATATATATATATATATATATATATATATATATATATATATATATATATATATATATATATATATATATATAGTTACAGTAGCACCATAATATAATCACCTTTTTTGAGAATTAAATACACTGAATAATTATAAAACATTTTATTATTATTTATAATAACAATATAGGTTTCTCCTCCTGAAGCTTCTAGCTTTCGCAGAGATTCTCCCTACCTCTGTCGGGAATCTTCGGAAGAGCAGGGAGAATCTCTGCCTTTAGTAATGAAATTAGCTGTAAATAATAAAAAAATGTTACTATTGATATTAATCTCAAATGATACTATTATGCAACTAAATACATATAAAAGAGCGGAAAAAAACATAGCTCTGTAAATCTATATATATATATATATATATATATATATATATATATATATATATATATATATATATATATATATATATATATATATATATATATATATATATATATATATATATATATATATATATATATATATATATATATATATATATATATGGTTGGGTCAGCTCAGACTCCGGCTTCTGAGGTTCTGGCTCGAGTAGAGTTGTAATTTTTATTTTTAGTTTCGAGGAGCTGCAGCTTAAGATACTCTGGAGCCTGGAGCAGTGGTTCTTTACAGCTCTGGAGCTCTCCGGAGCTCGGAGAAGATTCATTGGAGTCGCTCCGATGCCTCCCATAGTTATATGAATGGATGTTAGAGAGGCCAAAATTTTAAATTATGAAATTAGTGAAAACCAGAGAAATAAGTAGAAATTGGTGAACAGCTCCATCCAAGAACTATTTGATGAATACATTTAACTTGGACACCTTTTATCTTCAAATGGGAAAATAAAATACAATAACTGAATTGCCTTCTTCTCCCAAATAAAAATAATAATAATAAGAAGAAATAAAGAAAAGAGCATTATGGGAAGATAAAATATCAATCTCTAGGGCAATTTTCCACTTTGTGTAAATGAAAAAGTTTCTAAACTATGCGTATTGCCTGCAATAACAAATGACCACGAAACTTGGACCACAAATTTGAGAACAACACAAAGAAATATGGGGAAATTTATGTTTAAAATAAAACGTAAAGGGACTGAGAGAGAAACAATTGAATAAGATCGAAAGCAAGCTAAGGATAGGGTCTATTATTATTATTATTATTATTATTATTATTATTATTATTATTATTATTATTATTATTATTATTATTATTATTATTATTATTATTATTATTATTATTATTATTATTATTATTATTATTATTATTTATTATTATTATTATTATTATTATTATTATTATTATTATTATTATTATTATTATTATTATTATTATTATTATTATTATTACAGTCAACTAATAGAACGTTGATAGGAACAACATAATGCTAGACTCTGAAGATAATGGCTTTATTAGATTAGAGCCCTGACGAATCCTGAGTTTTCGAGAAAACAACTGCACCAAAGTGGGACAAAGGAAATTAGAACAACTGCAGGAATCCCTCTCTCTCACCAAGTTTATGTATTCTCTCTTGTCAGTCGTTGCCGATCCTCATACATTCTCGCCTCCTGCGTCCCATCCATACATCCTCCTCTCCTCTCGATCGTTGTGTTAATGTTATCTCTCCTTCTATTCGTAGTACAATTTTATTCATCGAGTATATTTTTTATTAATACTCTTTACGTATCCAAACTACCTTGGTTAATTTACCCTTCTCTGTAAATGTCAATACGTTCTCTTCTCTCAATCCCTCTCTTATATCACTGTTCATCAATATATTCATTCTTGTTACACCATCAATAACTTTCAACACTTTCAACTTACAGACTTGTACCCTGTTTTTATCTTTGGTAATAAGCATCCATACCTCGTCCTCATAAGTTAGTAACATTTTTAATGTATACACAATAGCAAACTGGTAAAAAGTACAAAATTATCATATCTCTACTGGAAATATCTAGAAAAAAAAACATATTCTCTCTTCCAATCCTTCGGAACTATGCCCTCCACAAACGCTTTGTTATACAAATTTCAAATCCAGTCAATCAGAATATCGCCTCCATTCATGATCATTTTATCAGTAATTCAATCAATGCCTGCTGATTTGCCATTCTTCAACTTTCTCACCCCTTACTCTACCTCTATAACCTCTCCCTACTTATTACCTCATCCTCAAAAAACCTACTTCTTTCTACACCATCAAACCCACATACATTCGCTATCATCTTCACTTCATAACTCCCAATGGTATGAAGATTTACGAAGTTTCCACCATACTCTCCTCACATCCATTTC
>JABUQX010120657.1:20000-22500 GCA_015478945.1 Trachelipus rathkii | reverse complement strand
TTCCAGCTGCTTACCATCTAGCATAACTTCACACCGAGGACTGTCCTCAATCACAACCATAACTTACTCTTATCTACGTTTACTTTCAAACCTCCTTTTACACACCCTGCTAAATCTCTCTGCAATCCTCTCAAACTCTCTTCAGATTCTCCACAAAACCATATTTATATATATATATATATATATATATATATATATATATATATATATATATATATATATATATATATATATATATACTCTCTCTTTATATAATATATATATATATATATATATTTAGACAGATGTTGATTGATTATGGATTTGGAAGTTTGTACTCTTTCAGCGTTTATAGGTAGTTCCGAGGATTGGAGGAGGCAATATTAGTACCTTTATATAAGGGTAAAGGAGATAAAGGGAGTATTATTGGGTAATTGTTTATTGAGTGTTGTAGGGAAGATATATGCTGGTATTTTAGTCGAAGGTGCGTCAAATGACTGAAGAACTGATTTGGGGAAGAGAACTGATTTAGGGAAGAACAAGGTGCGTTTAAAAGTGGTAGAAGATGTGTGGATCAAATCTGTACATTAAACAAATGGTTGGGATAATGAGGAGGAAAGATAAATTGTATTTAAATTTATGGATTTGCGACAGGCGTATGATAGGAAGGGAAGCTCTATGGCGGGTGTTAGTGATATGGTGTTGGTGGTAAGCTTCTGAATACAGATCTTGAAGCATATATGACGATAATTAAGCGTGTTGTAAAGAATAAATATAGTCGAAAGTGATTGGCTTAATATTATGGCAGGTGGAGACAGGGATGTGCTATATCTCCTTGGCGATCCAATCTGTATATAGATGAGGTTATGAAAAGAATTAGAGGTAGGGGTGAAAAGGGATAGGGGTGTTAGAATGATGGAAATGGAAGAAGTGGAGGATTTCCTACCTATTATATGAGGATGATTTGGTTTGTGTGGCGAATCTGAAGAGAGTTTGGGGAAGGACTGGTAGAGAGATTTGGTAGAGGTGGGTAAAAGGAGGGGTTTGAAGATAAACTTAGATAAGAATGAGTTACATGTGGTTGTGAGTGAGGGACAGTCCTCAGTGTGAGATTATGTATATGGTGAGCAGCTGGAAAAAGTGTCTGAATTTTAAATATTTGGGATATATGTTGAATGAAAGGGGAACGGATAGTGTAGTAGGAAAATTGTGAATGGCATTAAGGTGGCTGGTGCAGTTAAACCGTTGGTAGATGTAAAGAGGTTAAGTCTTGAGTGCGCTAGGATCTTACATGAGGGTGTGTTGTCCCGTGTTAATGTTTAGTAGTGGGACTATGATCTGGAATAAGGGTATAGATCTAAATTCTAATATATTCAGATGGACAATCTTAGTGTCGTGTTAGGTTTGAAAAGAAATGATAAAATGGGGAATGAACTTATTAGAGAGATGTGTGGTGTGAAGAAGATGGATTTAAATGAGAATAAATGAAGTACGTTGAGATGGTTTTGGTCATGTGGAAGGATGGATGATAGTCGGTCGGTTAAGTGGTTGTATAGTGGTGAGTGTGTTGAAAATCGACCGGCTGGGAGACAGGAAAAAGTGGATTGAGTCAGTGAAGGAATGCCTGGAGGAGAGAAATGCATGAGTTTGGCTGAGGCGGAAGAAAGTTATAACAAGTGAATGGCGGGGTTTGTGAGGGGGTATGGTTGTTATACCACCTGTGCCAAAGAATGAACCCCACATTGACGAGATGTCATAGTTGAGGGTCCATCGTAGTCCCGTGAAGCTCTAGGGCGGATTTTCTGACTGCGACGATTCTCACTAATTGGTATAAAGGGGGTGGTAAGACTGGGCTTTCTTTTCGACGCTTCATATTCTTCTACTATTTTCTGTTTCGATTGCATATTACGCACCTTACCAGACCAGTGGCAGCTGGCTGGTGATGATGATGATGATATTGATGATGATGATGATGATGATGATGATGATGATGATGATGATGATACATTGATGATGAATATACATATATATATATATATTATATATATATATATATATATATATATATATATATATATATATATATATATATATATATATATATATATATATATATATATATATATATATATATATATATATATATATATATAACTATATATATATATATATATATATATATATATATATCTATATATATATCTATATATATTTATATATATATATATATATATATATATATAATATATATATATATATATATATATAATATATATAATATAATATTTTGTACATATAGATATATATTTTCTGACTTATCTGAACTTGTATTTGTACTTGTACTTGTACTTGATGCATGCTTATTACTTGTACTTATATGTACTTGAACAAAATTCTAGGTACTTGCTTATTACTTGTACTGACACTTGAACAATTCAGAGTACTTACTTGTACTTTGCTTTGTACTTGAAAAATGTACTTGAACCCAAACTGATAATATATATATATATATATATATATA
>JABUQX010120657.1:0-7500 GCA_015478945.1 Trachelipus rathkii | reverse complement strand
AGATACACATTTTTTATTTAGATAATTTTTTTTGGTATATGCTACTAGTAGTTTTGGATTTGTTCTTGGAACAAATTTTCCAAAAAATTTTTTTTGTAAATTTAAAAAAAAAAAAAAAAAATTTTGGTATACAAAAAAATATTATCTAAAAGTTCTAACTTAAAAAAAGATGTATCTCGCCCGACTCTTTACGCCCTGAAAATTTGATGTTGATCTGATAAGTAGGAAAAAAAAAGAAAATTTCTCAAAAAAAAAAAAAAAAAAAAAAAAATCTGAAAAATTGAAATATTTAGAAATTTCTTTTTGTAGGTAATGGACACATCTATGTATAGTTCAAGTTTGAAGTCATTTCGAAAAACAAAATTGTAGGAGGTGAATCAAAATATATGAAAAACATTGAAAATACAAAAGAAATGATTATAGACAGAAAAACTCCCGCGAAATACGTTTTTGAGGTCAGAAAAACTGCCGTTTTCTTTTTTCTTTTATTCTTTTATCAAAATTGGCTGAAAATTAAGAATTTTATGTCCATTTTTAGGTAGGGGCTAAATGAGGCTCAGCCCGAAGACCAAATTGGACCCCTCTCCTTCAGTCAAAAAAAAAAAACAAAAAAAAAAAAAAAAACAATGATTTGTGCAAAATTTTAGCTCAATCGTGCAACTGAGATTTGACCCTCATCGACCATGAAGTTTTGAAACTTTCGCCCGGAAAGTCATTTTTCAGATAAAAAAAAATATATATATATATATTTTTAGTTATTTTATTTGTAATCACTTGTAATCACTAGTAATGGAAATTATTGCTAGTTTTCATTAATATAATTAGCATACGATTTTTTTTTTCCGATAGCATGTGATTTGCTATTGCTAAGTTAATATGAAAAATATCCAAATGTTCCCCGTGTGAATTATGTTATGCCATATTTCTTTAATAGATAAACTTATACTGTTATTATAAGACGTTATTATTATTATTATTATTATTATTATTATTATTATTATTATTATTATTATTATTATTATTATTATTATTATTATTATTATTATTATTATTATTATTATTATTATTATTATTATTATTATTATTATTATTATTAATATTATTATTATAGTAGTAAGGGGTGGAAGACTAGCAGCCAAGGTCACAGCCAGAATGTTGCAAAGCAATGTTGCAAATGTTGCAAGCAACATTTTGCAACCATTTGGGTTTTTCAAAAGAGTATAACGCTGTCATACCTAGGCGTGATACCAGGTCAGGTTGAGAAAACCGATTTAAGGTCTGGAAGACGACTCCGAGATTTTGAGCCTGAACCAAGGGTTTTACCCCCCAAAGGGGGGGAGCCCCCCAAAGGGGTTTTTGGTTCCTAGAGGTTTTAAATAATCGATTAGATCATTTTTGACGGTTGCAATCGATTTATCGTGATCGATTACCCCTATATCGATCTTTAAATCGTCTTTACGTGCTCTGGTTGGTTTATAACACAGAAAAATGTAAACGAAAGGAAAATAATTACGAATAATTAACATTCGATTAATCGCTGTGGTATCTGAACACTTTGAGCCAGCCCTTTCGCTAGGAAGAGAATAGAGCTATCGCTTTCAAACTTCGTATGTGGTCATTGTGTGTGATAAACGAATCACACGCGAGGTTTGGTACCCTAGGTCAACCCCTAAAGGGGGCTGGCCCCCTTGCGCCAAGGTCAAATATCGTCCTGAAAGCCAATAGTTAGGCTTAAACGTATTCGGGAGTGGAAATTTTGATGGAGTTATATGATGAACGTAATCTCGTGTCGGAACGAGATTACGTTCCTCTGCGTCCCCCGTAAGGGGGACGTAGCCCCACTTTAAAAAAATTAAAATGATCGTAAGAAGACTGAAATTTGCGAGGACTGGGTTGGAAGCAGTCGGGAGTTCGGAGACGGAGACGGAGTTTGGAGTCGGATCAGGAATTCGGAGTCAGCGGACCCCACGGAGTGGTGGTCCCCAGTGTGAAAATAAAGAGTACAAGAAGACAAATGCCATGAATAGCCACAACCCGAGGAAGAAGAAGTAAGAAAGGGGAAGATGAGGAAGAGAGGAAATGAGGAAGAAGAAGAATGGAAATGAAGAAGGATGAGTCTGAGAAGGATTCAGATGAGTCAGTATTGGCTCCGGTGCTGGTACCGGTGCACCAGATGTGCACGCAGTTAATTAAAAACCACCAACATGGTACGTATAACAACAATGTTTGGTGTGTTTATATAGGTTAAAGAGTTTTATATTTCTAGAAACATAAATTTGGATTTTCAGAACCATCAAGAAATAAATAAAAAATAAATAAATAAATAAATAATAAAAAAGTTTCTTATTCTTTTTATGTTTATAACTACAAATTTAGTTGTCAATTCTCCATTTTTACCTTTTAAATCAGTTAAAAGTCAAACCACCATTATTCCACCCACCCTCCTGACCAGTAGTGATCTATTGATTGATTACTATTTTTGATCTATTGAATCTATTGATCTAAATTGATCTATTGATCTATTTGGTTAAAAGTCAAATGAAATTTTTTACTAAAAATTAGTCATGTAAGCCACTCTAGGTGTTAGTAAACAGTAATATACCAAACCACCATCCACCCACCCTCCTGTCCAATCATGAACTATTTTTAGAATCTATTGGCAATTCTATTGATGGAGTAAACAATTTGCATTAAGGTAAATATTTTACTTAAAAATTATCAGGTTTTACATACCCTAAATCAGGGTAAATCAGTAAATCAAAAGCCATCCAATCCTACCCTCCGTGTGTCACAATCATTGATCTAATGATCTATATTTAGATCTATATATAGAATATACTATTAGATCGTAGTATGATATTTGTTAAGTTATCAAATTGTTACATTATAAATGAAAACGTTTTAACATACCCATAAATCAGTTTAATCAGAAATCAAGCCATTCCAAACTAACCCTCCGTGAATCAATTTACATGATCTTATTTGATCTATTGATCTATTGAATCTATTGATTAAGTCAAAATTTTTTACTAAAAATTGTAAAACGTTTTACATACCTAAATCAGTAAATACAGTAAAGTATAAACATATCTACCACCTCCGCTCACCCTCCTGTTCACCGTCTTGATTTCTTCCATGACCGATAATATAATCGGAATTGATTCAAAGTCAACATTTTCGGTTATCATGTGTTATGTATTTAATAAATAACTAAACATAAAAAACTTAAATTATCTTGTATACAACTGATATACTCAAGCGATTAATTATATGCTAACGTAATCAAAGTTTATTCACTAAATAATAAAGATTATACTTAGAACATCATCTGAACTAGAAAATTTAAATACTACAGCAACAGACTTGGAAAACACTTATAAAATGTAAATAAGGAGTGATCAACTTTAATTTCAAGAGTTCTCACTTTACGCACATCAGTAATTTAAGATGGTATCCAAACGTAAAACCTAGTCAACACTTTTTTTTTTTCAAGCATATCTCTAAGCATATCAAACTAAGATAATAAATTGAACATAGCACACTACGCACACTAACACACACACCTACACACTACACACTAACCATACACACACACAAACACTATCACACTAACACACAATAAAGTTTTAGTAGTATACTTATTTTTACATCACACACACACACACGTACCTCCCACTTCACACACTAAATACACCACTCAGAAGAAACAAGAACAAAAGCCACAACACACACACACACTCACAACACACACACAAACACCAACACAACAAACACACACAACACACAACTAACACTACACACACACACACACAATCAAAAACACTTAAATATTTTCACGTTACAGAAACATGTTGAAAGTATAAAAATGTTTTAGAAAAACAAAAAAGTTTTAAACAAATAAAAATTAAAATAGAAAAAAAAATAAAAAAAAAAAAATAAATTTAAAAAAAAATAAAAAAAAAAAAAATAAAAATTAAAATAATAAAATAAAACAAAAGTATAAATGTAAAATAAAGTTATAAGTTTATAAAAATGAAAAAAATGAAAAAAATAAATAATATAATTAAAAAATTTGTACAAAGTTAAATAAACACTAAAAAGGATAAATGGCAAAATAAAACTTCCCACCAAAAAATTAAAAGTTATAAAATTAAAATTATAAGATAAAAAAAAAAAAATTAGCAAAAAAAAATAAAAAATTGGTAAAAAATAATTAACAATTAAAAGATAACATCTTTCCATATTAAAATAAATTAAATACAATAAATAAATACTTAGAATATAATAAATTATAAAATAAAAAATAAAAAATATAAATTAAATTTAAAAATAAATTTAATACTTTACTTACCCAGAACAATATGTATAACGAGAAGTTTTATCCAACGTAATAGTTAAACAAAAATTAACAATTTTTAAAAAATTTAGGAAATAAAAATATAAATTATAGTCAGTAATATGTGAGAATAAGAGAAAAAATGTAGATATTTGAAAAATGTATGAAATGTTAGTCTTCAACATTTAGAAAAAACGATTTATCATGCAATATGCAATGCAATTGACGATATAGTAATGATATACATGTTAGACAGATATCAGTTATGATAGAAACTATAGTGTTAATGAACTAATAGACAATGTATATCATCTATCCACATAATCAATATACACACACACACACTAACACACACCCGCACACCACTCGCTCACCATACACACACACACTACAACCAATACACACACACACACTAACTACCACAACACACACCACACACTACATACAAGTCGAGCACACAACACCACAAAACACGCTACATCACCACACAGCACAGTGATACACAAGAAATTAAAAGTTAAAAAATTAAAATATAACTAGAGTAAAATAGAGCAGATCGGAATAAACAGGAAAAATAAATTCAAGCAAAATAAAAAAACTCTTGAATCAAAAACCATTAAAATAGTTAGAAAACAATATAAAACACACGGACCCAAAAAAATAAGACCATTATGAAGAAAGAATTAGAGATAGGGAAAGATTAAGAATAAATGTAAAATAAATTAGAAAAATTAAACAAATTAAAAAAATAAAAAAATTTAAAAACTTAAAATAAAAAAATAAACACAAAGTAAAAAATAAGAGTGGCCTTAAAACGTTACACAAAAAAAACAAACCAAAAAATAAATTTTAGAAAAATAATTAAATTTAAACAACAGATAAAATAAAAAAAAAAAAAACAAGGCCAAAAAAAAAGATGAAAAAATAACAAATAAAGAAAAAAAAAAGAAATTAAAATATATAAATTTAAAAAAATAATTTAAAACAGAAAAATAAATTAAAACTTTTTGTTGATAAGTAATATTTAAAGATAAAAATAATAAAATGCTTAAAAAACACAAAATTAAATATATTAAATTGGTATAATAAAAGACTTAGTATATATATAGAATAATAGTAAACCATATATGCTTTACCCCTCCGTAAGGAGGGGTAGGCCTCCAAGCCCTTCGGGCTAGTAGAGCCCAAATAGCCTCGCTTATACAACCCACGTCATTCGGGGTTAGTGATCCCTTCCTCGTCAGGATTACAACACCCTTTATCAAGGGGCGCACCCCTGGGTTTTCTCATTACGGTAAATATAAAGGAATATGTGTTGCTTTTATAGATTATCTTAGGTATAATGTAAAACTGTTGATATTCTGTAATATAGAGTTATCAGTATATGTTATAAATATATACTATATTGACAATGTGTGAATAATACATCTGAATTTCTTAGAGAAATGTAATAGTAGTTTTATGTTTAAGAAGTATTTATACTGTTGATTCAGAATGCAAACATATTGCGATTTCCGAGAGGGAACTTTTTTCATATGTGCTTGTGTTTGTAATATATTAAGTAATGTTATGAGTTTTATTGTCCGCAATAGACTTTTTGCTATTTAATGTATCTATCGTTTTTATTCATTGTGATCCAATAATATAGATGTAAGTTTATACTCTACCGGCCTCTGACCACTGTTTGAATGAAGGATAGTGTCCCCAGATTTAAGGATACAATCTTTGTTAAATGTTACTGTCGTCTAACTGGTATATATGAATTTAACTCCATGATGAATATATTTTAAAGACTGATGCTTTGAAAAATTGTAAAAAGGTTACGTTTGTCGTTATGTGTTAATTCGTTAATTTTGAGCATTTTGGTACTTTTTACTAATTTTTACAATTGTTGTACTTTAGCATCTTCATGTTTTAGAATTTTTAAGTTGTAGCTAGCTCTTTGTTCGGTATTTGTTGATGGTCTTTTTAAGGTAGTCTTACTTTAGCTTAAGTGGTTCTATAGGTGGTATTGTCTACTGCATTTTTTTCGCTTTTTTTCTTTTTTAAAGAATATTATAATATATTTTCAGATTATTTATTAATTATATATATTTAGTTTCATTTCTCTTTGGTATTAGATTTACATTGATAATTTAGGTATTCTTTTTGAAAAATTATATATTTTTAAATTGTGGTATAAAAACTTGCTCTACAGTATTAAGCGCACATTCACACTAGTTCCTAAATGTGTGGGATAGCTTTATAATTGGGTTTTGTGTAAGATAAAATTGATTAATTTTAGGTAAATGGGTTGTAAAATTGTTGTTTGAGAGAGCTCTGTAGTGTGTGTGTGTGTGTGTGTTGATTGTTGTTGTGTGTGTGTGTGATGTGTGTTTTGGATGTGTGTGTGTTTGTATGTGAATTTGTAGTAAACGTGGGAAAACGTTGAAAGTATTTTAAAACTCTTAGAGCGTTGTCTTTGCTTGGTTTGATCGCGAGTGGCTGATCGAATGAACTGGGCCGGAAGAGTAGAATGGGGGGTGGCGCGCAGAGAGAGGGTTTTTCTATGACCTTTGCTAATCTTCGTGGCCTGGCGTTCTGCTAATCATCGAATCTGTGTAATATCACCTCTCTAACTCTTCTAACTCTAACCATAATTTTATGCTCAAGACCACAATCTGGCCAGGGATTTCTTTTTCAATTAAACTTAATATCTCTAAACATATAAACTTTTTCTATAATTCATCTAAATGTGGTGTCATGTGCTAATAAACATAAACACTTCTTTTAACACGTCTCGAGAATCTTGAATCTACCTAACGTTCGGATTCTTAGTTCTCCTACTCCTCCTTACCACTTATTCATTCTTCTTCCTACCAATTCATTTAATGGTGAGAAAAAGATTTGATCATTTCTAATGTCTCTATGATAATTTCACTTAACTCCATTGCAATCTTATGCTCCCTCACTCATTAAAGTAGCTGAGACTTGCCGCCTCTTACTTGTAGGGGATCAATCGTCTAAAACATGTACACCACTACTGCGGATCAATGGTTGGACAGCTCTGCCATCTCTGTGCCCAGGCAGGATAAGAGAGCGCTCTTTCTAATCTAAATTGTTTGAAGGACTAACAATTTCTATAATTTTCAAATTCTCATTTTCTTTTTATAAACGTAACTAAA
>JABUQX010120656.1:27500-44866 GCA_015478945.1 Trachelipus rathkii | reverse complement strand
CAAAACATACGCCATTTATTCATAAACATTCATTTCATCTAATCATGGGACAGAGTTCTGTTATAAAACTTTGAGCACGTCTCTATATATTCTCCAGAGATCCACACCCTTGAAAGGATGTAAACTATAATACACCTGCAACACTAAACCCACTGTTTCTGCATATTTTTCGTTCAACACGCACTCATTCTCTCGCTCAGAGAGAAGATACACGTATCCATGTGCTGATAGAATATTCGGCACTTCCTTAATATCGCATTATACGCTTAAACCACATGTTCCAGTGTATAAATATCGATAGATATACACAGAGGCTATATGTATTAAGTCTCCGAGTTGTCAACATCTTTAAGGATGCGATGTTAATAATTTTTATTTTAATCAAAAGCTGTAATATTTTCAGATTTTCGAACGCTGAAACCTATACACGTACGCCAGAAGGTCATCACCATCGAAGGGTCTCCGAAATAGTTGCCGCACAAGCACAGGCTTTTAAAGTCACACGACGAAGGAAAGCAGCATCTAATGCTATTAGAACCTCTCTCAACTGTCTCCCGCAGATATTGTCACTACGCAATCGATGCAGGATGACAACACACATACATTCCCATTGCTGCTGCGATGCGATAATTCTTCTTGATGAATATCTTCAGCAGAATGAACATCAATGCGGTCATATTATGATTGAACCCTCTGGCAGACACTAAGCAATCCCGAGTCGTTGGACGCAGCTCAATTTCCACTTCGGTTTATGACACTTTGGGCGTATAGCCGAAAAGACCTCTAAAGTTATCAACAAACAAGCCTAGACATGCGAGATGTTCATCATTCCAGCACATCGAAAAATGCTCCTTACTGATGGCAAATATCGTTCTCCGCGGTAAGCAGTCCTAAAGCGTATGAGATTTCTTCTTTCAACCCATTCAGAAGCAAAAGTAAAAAAGGATATAGCGCATCACGAACGAACCCATAACCGGTTTCGAAACAGTCTCTAACTACACATGCCATGTACAGCTCGTCTTAAACAGGAAATCGCCATCGAACATTTGAATTTCATATCTAGGCCTTACGAGCAAATTCCTTACGTTTGTCAATTTTGCGATTTCATGTCTTCATTAGGGTTATATACAGATCGAGAGTGGTTCAAGCCCACCATTTTTTCGAAAGCATCTACACATACCTTGATTCTATTTTTGCCGTTTTCAAACAATACGCCCAATACTTTGATTTTTTGTTTCACAGGGACAATCATAAAAATTTTCGAAAACTTTTTTTTTTGCACCATCTCAATTCTTTATTTTATGGTTTTATGAACCATAAGCACCTAGTAAATTTTTTAACAAATCACCTAACAAAACAATTCATCACGACCATAGCCTATTATCAATACTGCCATCAACGCAGTAAAATGTAAATCTATGTATTTGATCAAAATTATCTCCTGTACAGCCATTGCGCTGTGCCAAACTTACCAATCTCAAGTGTTCTATCGCAACTATGACATACCATGTTAAATTTAAATTAACTAGAATATTTACTTCATATCATAACCTAATTAACAAATTGAACTACGATAAAGCTACCATATTAACAAAGTATTTAATACGCCTGTGAGGTGCAACCAGGGGTTTATTTAGATTATTTTATTTAAAAGTTATTTTCTAATTTTTATTCCTTTTATTTTTTGTTATTTAAAATAAATTATATATAATATATTTATATAAATATACATTATATTATATATATATAATATATATATATATATATAAACTTTATTATATATATATATTATATAATATATAAATATATTATATATAATAATATATATAATATATATAATATATATTATACATAACTTATTTTATATATATATAGTCTATATATATACTATAATTAATAAATTTGTATTTTTTTATTTGTATTTTTGCTTTTAATGTTTTACACAGAAATTATTTATTCTTTTTAATTATATAACAAAAAAATATTGCACTTTTACAGACTCTTAAAGCGTAACAGTAAATCAAAACACCATCCCGCCACCCTCCACACTCCTCCCTCCATACCTATGATTTATTGATCAATTGTTTCAGGCACATACTCTACTATCATTTTGAAAACCGCAACATCAAATCAGTTCTTAATACAAGTCAAAGCGAAGTATATGCATAACTTCCGCTTCCCTAACCAGCCTTCCTGATCTTTGATTATTGATCTATGTGATTAAAGGTACATTTCGAGTATCATTTCCAATAAACCTAGCACAAATAAGTTCTTTATTACACTAACCATATATGCTAACGTAACCAAGTTTCACATTAAATAAAGCTAACACCAGCATAATGAGCTAAGAACTTATAACGTACACGACAAAACCAACACACCTTACGTACAGAAATAAACTACTAACATTACAAAGTACCCTACTTCAACAACAGTAAAGTACCTAACACTACGTACAAAAACGTAACCTATTCCACTTTTTCAAGCATTTCTCATAACATAATCAATGTTAATTTACATTAACATGATATTAGCAAATTAGCGGCTAGCACTGTCGGGATCTCGTACTTATCACTACTAACGTAACAAAGTTTTTCACATTAACTTCGTAAAATACTTAACAAAAATTATCATAACTTACCTAAATACAATAAATTCCACCAACGAATAGATGCCATAACAAAGTTTTACCCAAAATAACATTGCAAACATAAAAAAGTTTTATCAAAACATAACATCAGATAAAGCTGCTTTGATAAAAAATATCTAGTAAAGTTAATAGTCTAACGTGATTTTAAAGCCAGTAAATCCAAAAACAACACCTTCTGGCAGACCCCTCCTTACCCCACCCATTTTCATGACCTTTTATATATTGATCATATTGATTCGGTCTTCATTTACGCAGTAGTCATTTCGAGTAAACATATCGCGAAAAGATAAGGTTTTTATACTATAACCACGTACAGTCTGCCAACCGTAACAATGTTATTCCATTAAAAAAACATTAATATTAGCATTACGATGAACTTTCAAAATAATGTGCAACGACAAACCATAAAACACCTATACGTTCGAATAAAAACTACTAAACATAAAGTTGCAATACTTACAACAGTAGAAGTACCCTAACACAGCGATCCAACACGTACCTATTCACACTTTTTCACGCATAACTCTACATAATCAACGATTAATTTTTCATTAACATGTAATATTCTAGCGAAGAATTTTAGCATAACCCTGTGTAAAAAATCTTAATTTAAACTAAATTATCTATTTAACAAATTTTTCAGATCAACTTCGTAATATTAAAAAACAGAAGAAACAACTTACCTAAATATCATAAATCCCCACGAATAATGCCAACATAACAAAGTTTTTAACCAAACATAACATAAAAATAGCAAATTTTACCAGACATAACATAAAAATAAGTTCTATTGAATAAATATATCACAGTTTAAGCGAACGGTTTACTGATTTAAAGCAAGTAAATCACGTAATCAAACCACCCGCCCCTGCAGTCCCCTCCTCCTCCACCGCCTAGATCTATATTGGATCTATTGATTCAAGATCATATTCAACATATCATTTTGAATATGCAACAAACATAAAAATAATTCTGTTAATATAACAGATTTATGTTTCGCAACAATTTCATATCAATAAGGTAGCATATCATAACCTGACTAAGCAAATATACCTATCTAATACCCTAACATACCTCATGTATGAATAATCAGCTACTTCTGAAATTCCTATTATTAAAGGTTAAAGTAGCCTAACAGGTCAACATACTCGATGTGATTCCCCACTTTTTCCGCATATCAGCGCAGTTAAGCAGTATTATCTAACAAAATCCCTTAACAAATACCATTACTCAACATTCAAGTGACATCCTTGAAACTATGAATTGAATACTATCTTCATCAAAGTGTCATCGTTTCATATATCACCATTTGAACTATTGAATACGTAGCATTACCAAAATTTCTCGGGGCAAACCAAACATTACTCAACAAAACTATAACTAGGCTGCAGTTTCGAACTACAATCCATTGTCAGTTACACACAGTAATATCTTACGAAATCATAATTTCTCTACAAATCAGTGTTAATTTCACGACTGTTATAGTAATATTTAACATAAGCTACCTAACTTACGAATAAAGTTTCATTAACAAGAGTATCTAAAGCAACACATCACTTCCCAATAGAAATCAAGGGGATGCGCCCCTTGAACGGTGTGATCCGAGAGGGTCACCCCGAAGGTTGTAGCGGCATTACCCTTCTTGAAAGAGGAGGAGGACTTCAGCTCTTCGGCTGAGGGCCAAAACCCGCTTACACCCCTACTTTTTTTATTAAATGAAAATATTTACTACCATAAATATTGGGTTCTTTTCCATGTTCGTTCGTTATGCATTATTAGTTACTTTTAGTGTTGTTAAGCTATGACACTTTTAAGTGTTAGCCGTTATATTCGAGCGTATTGTATGTTACGTATTGTCATTGTGACGTTACTATTTCTTAGTTCAGTCTGATATCGTTACTTCTTACTAGATGGGGAAAATTTGTTAGTCACCATAATATTCGTTGTATGGTTGATAATTAGGGTAGGTTTTTGGTAACGTTTGTTAATGTTACCTATTAATGTTAAGTAAACAGTGATATGTTAAGAGATATGTTCAAAAGTGTGAAAAGGGTACGTTCTGTATGCAATGTTAGTTACTTATGTTGTTAAGTATGGAACTTGGTTAATGTTAACGATTTATTCGTGCTTAAGAGGTTTGGAGGTGTACATTATATTCTTTACTGGAGCATGATCGATCCAGGAGGGTGATTTTAGATCATTGTTAAAATATAATATAACGAGTCACGTAAGAGTCGATTGACGTCATATGTTATTAAATTCAAACTCGCTGTCTGGAAAGGCGGTCAATTGTGTGTTTGAGCATATGTGTTCGAGTATTTCGTCTTCGATGAAGGCAGGAGCAAAGCAGTGAGCCACCGGGCGCGGTTCGGTGAGGTCCCATGCAATAGGAACTCTCAGGGGTGCAACCAAGACGCAACGTACCCACGCAACGAACCCAGCACCTTTCGAACCCAAAGATATACACCCAAATTGAACCAACATCAACACTTAGCAACAACCAATCATTAAGCATACACCTTGGATAGGATGACGTAACGACGATCTGTACTTAATTAAGTACACTTACCAAAATATAATGACGTCATAGATAGAAAGGCAAGGTACCAATGAGAGCTAACTATAACTATGTACAAATAAAACTCAACTAAAAACAAGGAAAAGACTAAGGTTGCCAGATTTAAGCAGAATCGGCTAAATCTGGTATTGCAGCTAATGTATCATTCCTACTACTCACCAAGCTTTTTTTTTTATTTACACTTTCATTCTTTCCAATCTTTTAAATTTCTCCAGAGGTGTCCGAGTTTATACTTCTTTCGGATGTGTCCGCATATGATATTTTTTAGATTTTTGAATTATCGCAGTTGTCCGATTGAGCTTAGAAAACTACTTTTTCTTACATTTTCTTTTTGGTAAAGAAATTCTCCTTCAACTTTAAAACCATATTTCCGCTCTATGGCGTCATTTCCCTTTAACGATCAGGGGCGTTTTCAAAATATGCTCATTGGCGCTTTTCATATACAATCAATGGCTCCTTTATATACGCCCTGTGGCACTTTTCATATACGATCAATGGCTCCTTTATATGCTCACTGTGGTGCTTTTCGTATAAGCTCAAAGACTTTATATAAGCCCAATGGCGCTTTTTAATATGCTCATTGACTCCTTATATGCGCTTGATGGCGCTTTTCATATCCGCTCATTGGTTCCTTTTTAAATGTGAAATAAATACCCTCAAGTATAAGTCCTCTTGGTTGGCAAAATTAGCAAGGTGTTTTGGGCAAGGGTGGCAAAGGTTCCTTGAAGGACTTGATGACATTTTAACCAAAGATCAGAAAAATTCGGACAATCGGAAAATAAAGAATAAATATTAAAATACAAAAATTTACAAATTTACAACACTCCTTTTCTATCACTTACCAAATTAATATTACTAATAGGTATCAAATTTATATATAGCTATGTTCACGATGCTATCGAAATAAGATTTATAAGTAGCCAAAAATCATATCAATTATATGTTGAAACTACGAAAGACTGGTTAAATTTACACTGTTCAAAGATGGAAGAACTATTTAGGGTTTGGTTTCGGAAAACTATAAAGAAAATAAATGTTTTATAAAAAAAATGGATCATTAATTATTATTTAAATAACTAAACTAAAATCAATCAAAAACAAAAAAATATGTTTAAAAGTGGCCTAGAGCATGCCCTGGCGAAAACACCGAAATATATGGCGGGAAAATTTCGCCACACACTACTAAACACCTAACTAAATTATAGTTGAATAATAATAAAAAAAAATTAATAAACTAGTCTATAATATATAATAATTAATAACAATAACAATAAGAGAAAATAAAATATTTACCAATATAAAATAATTACCATACCCCTAATAGCTTTCTTGTAGTGTTCTTTTAGAGAGCAAATTGTAAGTGCTTTTAAGTTTTTCAACTAATAGATTTTAAGCTCTTGAAGTGATTTAGAGATCTTATTTCTATATGTGAGCACGAAAGGAGTGGAACTCTAACTGGGGTGATGTTAAAATCAAACTGAAAAAGTTTAAGCGAGTCGAATAGATGTTAAAATCGAACTGAAGTTGAAGTGACAAGACGTTGGAATCGAACTGATTTATTAAAAGATTTTAAGTTACGTCATAACCAAGCTTTAGCTTGGATTAGTCTCAGCCTCCAGCACTTAGGAGTTTTTATAAATATTACGGGTTTCAATAATGTATTATAATTTTTACATATAACTTGCTGAACAGTTTTAACTTCAAGTTTTAAACTATTTACAATAGAAAAAATTTCCATTTCATATATATATATATATATATATATATATAATATTATATTTGATTATTATTTATATATTATATACTATATATATATATTTATACGTTAGTAATAGATATATATATAATATATATATATATATAATATATGGACGTTACTTAACGCCCACACGGACGGAGCCTTCGTAATAGAAAAAAATTTTTTCACAGGTCAGCATCTATGATACATAAATAGATGTTTTAGGGTGAAATGACAATTTTTTTTTTTTTTTTTTTTTTTTTTTTTTTTTTTTTTTTTTTTTTATCTTAGGGGCGACAATATATATATATTATTTGTAAAGGTTACACGGCAATTTAGGGGACCGGGGACAGAGAGGGGGACGTTCTCCATACCCCGTAGGGAGGGGAGAAACCCCGCGACACCCAAATACCAAAGAGCGGGGTTCCGGAGCCCTCCGTAGGGGGGGGAAATGACCTACCCCCGTAGTTCCCGGCAGGCCGAAACCCGACTTCCTTCACCACGGTCAGGCGTACACCCTTTGGTCTATTCTTTAATTACATTTCCTTACTAAAAAATTTTACCAGGATTCCAAAAATGTATTCCTTTTCTCTGTAGCTAGTGTAGTTGTACTGATGAATTGGTTTTTTTTTTTTTTTTTTTTTTCATTTCTTTGCACTTTCAATTTTAATGTATCATAGGCACCTGTGAAAATATTTTTTTTGATCGGCTCCGTTCGTTTAACCCTGTGACTTATTACCATATATATATATATAAATATCATATTATATATTATACTATATATTACTATTATTATATATTATATAATCATAATTAATATATTTATACATATATATTATTATATAATATATTATATATATAGGGTCTTATGTAATGCAATATTGCCCAAGTGTTTGTACTAGCACAAAAGTGGACATTTCTCGTACTTTATTTTTTTAATTAAACAAATTTTGTTTGGGCCGATTGATCAGGCTATTAAGTTTAATAAGTTAAGTTTAGTAAGTTAAAGTTATGTTCTGGTTAAGTTGTCGTAACTAATATTAAAGTAAGTTAAGTTCTTTTTGATACATTGAGATAGCAGGAAGTACACATACTAGAAATACTTTATCACATAGTTACTGAACATTAAAATTATTTTTGTAACATTTCATTAAAAGCTAATGATATGAGTTCTGTCGACGATTTCGGTTAGTTTCCCTATTATAACATTTTTTTAAGTTAAACAAAATTATTGTGCTAGACCTATCTTACTTATGATCACTATAGGGCATTCCATCTATGGCATAATCACTTCTACATAAGAATCAAATATTAATTATAATTATATATATATATATTTAAATATTATATCATAGATATATATATATCATATATATAATATATATATATATATATATATTGTATATTCATATTCTAAATGAAGGATATTTAAATACAACTCCAAGAAGAGCAACAGGCATGAAACCTAAAAAACTATAACAGCTACAGGAATAATAACATTTGTGAAATTCAGCGAGTCATGGATGAAACGTAAAGAACACAAAAATTTGATTCTTATTTTTATATTTATTAATAACTCCCTATTATTATTAGTGCCTGGCAACGTACGTTCTGAGTAAGCTTCCGTTTCTGCAGTGAAAGGAGCGCAAGAGTTGCCAAACGTTGCATTTTTATTATTATGCTCTGGAAAATGTTAATTTTTTATAAATTCTTTCTCTATTTATCTACGACCGGATAAGACGGGGGACGAAGTCCCCGCCGTTTCCCCGTAGGCTGAGAAATCAACCACTCGTTCCGTCTTTTGTGGTTTTATACCCATGGGTAGTCGTTTAGCCTAAGATCAAAAAAACAAAAACTTCAACATATTTGGGGCACACACTCTTGCAGCTCCTTCGTGCTTCTCATACCAAATGCCTCTTTTTATCAATAATTCAAAATGCCTCTTTTTAGAGAAATTCAAAATTTATTTATAAAGAGCATATTTATTTTTTTTAATTTCAGATTCTCAAAAATATATCCTGCATTACAAAGTCATATTTCATTTATCACTGTAAGCTGTTCTATTTATTTTTAAGGTACATGCATGTTGCTTTTTGTGGCGTACGGCTGATTATAGTTAAGATATTATTACTTTATATAATTATATATAATAATATGATAAAGATAGATATTATTCAATAAAATCACATGCTGTAAAAATATAGTAATTATATAATCATATATAATATAATATTAATCAATAGTATTACTATTATATATTATATCATATATATATATATTTAATATATATTATTATGATTTATGTATTTTTTGCCAATGTTTGGAATCATACAAAAGTCTCATAAAAGTACGATATCTAGCACCACATTCATTGGTTATATTTAAAAAATATTTAAAAAAAGGAAACTTCTGAAGTTCAAAAACTTACAATCTATACTATACTTTTTAACAGAATTATTAAAAAAATTTTTTTTTTAAATATCAGATATATCTAATCTGATAAAAAAATTTAAAATATGATAGTACTTTTACATGCTTAAACTACTATAACCTTACTTACATAAATACCTTAACTTAACTTTACCGTTACCTTCGACTTAACTACTAACTTAAACTGTTAACTTAGAACTTACCGCTAAATAAATTTATCTCGCTAACAAAAGTCCCTACCAAATTTGTCAACTAAGGAAATGTAAAGACTTTTTGCTATGAAATGACACTGTTTTACATAGATCTAAACACGCGGTCTCCTATAACTCTTCTTCTGGACATCGCGAACTACCACTCAACGAACACAATGAATTAGTATACGTCCAGTAGTGACGCCCCCACTCTGCGTGATTAGGCATAACTCCGACGAATATAATCTAATATAATATCGATAAATATATCGAAATCTTTAAATAAAAAATAAAATAGATATATCATTTAATATTAATATAAAAACAAAATATATATCAAATAATAATAAATCATAATTATATAATAAAACGACACGGCGATCACATTTGAGGACCATCGACCTCGTCTGCGATACACGATCATAATCGCAAGTGACTCGCAACTACTTCTTTGGCGTACCCCAGTAGCGACTTGCCACACCCTGGGGTGCGCCCCGGGTTACCCCATTTGCGAGACACTTGGTCTTTAAACACTGTCTATATTCATCTACATAAGACCATACTATATAATAACGCATATAGCTATATTACTTATCTATATACTATTAATATAGCTACGTAATAGATATAGTCATTATATAATCTCACACATTACACAATCAATATAATCATAATTATATATTATTACTATTATTCTTATTATATATTCAGGCGCGGCTTTACGGGGGAAGCAAGCGAGGCCGGCTGCTCTAACCAAACAAATAAGCAACTAATGCTAATAAGTAATCAACCTTTCTACTTTATACTATTAAACATAATGGTGTGTAGGAGAATTCTACTACTAAGAAACGCTATTACATTAAGATCATTAATCTCTTGCGAACATTATTTTTCATAAGATTCATTGACTGGAGGAAATGTTGACTTTGCTGCCTCCAAGAAAGCATATCTTATAAACTTTCAAACACTGACATTGTCATAGGCAATCCGTAAAACGAAACTTTATTCTTATTTTGTCCTTATTTTAGAAGGATTATATTCCACCCAAAAAGCATCTCCTTCGAAATTTGGCAAAGAAATCAATTTTTTTACAAAAAATTAAATTAAAAAAAATTATCCTAATATGCTTATATTTATATAAATACATCACAACTCATCTATCCTGCTACTTCCCTATACTTGAACTACTATAGCATAACATGTTAAGTCACCTATATATTATACACATATAACACTCACCTGATAACATATATATATACTATTATACTAACATATATACTATATATATATATATATAGATACTTATATACTATATATATCTAGGGGTAGGTCAGACAACAAAACCGCAAACTGCGAACATGTTTGCGGTAGTTGGGAGTGGGAAAAACATCGTCCCTAGAGTCTACTTTTTTCGACGAACCTCCAATAGAGCACGGCGCGTACGGCCTGCTCATGACCCACGGAAATGGATTCAAATTTATTTTGTCTGATACTTCAAACAATGGATCATGATTCTAACGAGCTGAGTATGTTGTTTTTAATACATGGATAGGTGTCTGTGAAGGTCTATCCGTATTTCACATTCAAACGTTATTATAACATGCTAAAGACAGTAAATAAAGAACCACAGTACTCATCTAATATACCACGTTAATAAGCATTGCGACCTACATTTGTTGCTAGCAGTATAAGTTACATTGTATCTTACTCATCTCGTAAGACTATGTCATCATGCGCATTGTGAGTATATATGATCTTGAAAGTAAATGACGAATGGCGCATCGTCCCCCTACTCAGCCAACGTTAATGCTTAGGAATCGAATAGGCCCATCTCTATTCCTACACACTCTCAAAGCCATAACACATGTGAGAAATTGATGTTCACTAATTTACAAATCTATTCAACGCTTGAGAATGTGATGGAAAATCGGGAAAAGTTGGCCTAACAAGAGTAGTCAAACAATTTTTCATTGGACATGATTTTCATACTTGGCGGTTCTGCTACAACACCAGTAGAAGTAAGATCTATTTGTTCATTCCAGCAACCTGCATTCCAATTTACCTTTGGAATTGTTTTCCCACGCTTCCGATCACATGTCTTTCTGCAAAGAAATACGAAACTAACTAAACACAAACATTGAGGGCATTCGTTATGGATAGCAAGCGCTAACATATTTACTACAATTGAAACTTTTCGTCCATTTTAGGCACTCTCATTAACATGTCTCTATTGTAGACACTAGCGTTACGTACAGCCTATGTTCCCCTTTTGAAGAGGTATAGCTTCGTAGTATAGCATTTCTACCTTAACTTCTGATTTCCATGGTCCTTCAATCTATTAACCGATTGCCATAAAGAAATTTTCAGGAAGTAGACAATAGGCTTTCCCTTGAATGTTTTTCTGTACAATGCGTTCACATTCATTAAATGTGACGAAGAATTAAACGCTTTGTAATTTGAATTTGAAAGGAATACGGGAGCTCATGCTGAACATTTCGATGATGCCCTTATTTCAACACCATGCTGGTCGCATCAACTGATTAACAAACTATAATCTAAATAGATTTAGTTCCAACTTACTACGCATTGCGAGAACTATTCCGAGTAGTATAAACAAAGTATCTCTTAGGGCAGAGTTAGCCAGCTCGGGCGATGGATTGAGTGGACAATTGGTAAGTGGCTACCCTCTATTTGCTATCGTTTCCAGAATCCAAACTACATGTTTCCAGGAAGCAAACCCTTTACAGTACACAAAAAGAAGCAGGTTCTTATCGAGCACTAAGATCTTTAAGCACTCCATCTTCAAGAACATCCGTCAATGATTGAGGAGTTCTATAGATTTTAAGACATCAATATGCGTATCTATTCGTGAAATACTCCCACGTACATCTTGCCCAAGTGGTCCCACGAAAGGATATTGGGGTCAGTTGTTACATTATCAAAACTTTTTGAAAAGAAGGCCGTAGTAATGGAAGTTCATTTTGATGCAGCGTACAACCTTGGTTATGCAGTTTTCGTCCCATTAATACTTCAATATTGACACGCTAAGCCTTGATGGGACCGTGTATCTGACAGCAGGTATTACTCCAAGAAGGATACCCCCTGAAAATACTATTCAATTGCTATTAAAACTCCTGGGAATAACGCTAAAACTTCTGTCATGCAAAGCAGTTTGCCATTGGTTACCACATCTTGTCGGAGAGGAACAGTTCCAAGATTGTGTAAAGATCAAGGAGTACCTAGGATTGTTGTTCCCTTCATTAACTTTAGTGATGTTCAGACCTGGACTATACCTCGCCCTGAACACATTTTCTACCATACTACTTTCCCTAATTAAAAGTAACTGTATTTTCCGTAGTGATGTTCAAAGGTTCTTCGATGTTCAATCTATTCCATCAACACCTGTACAAGTTCAGTGAGTGCCTATTAATCGTAACATCCAATCATCTCTTCTCCGACCTTCACCTTTGCTTCTTGCTCTGTCTAGTTCTAGCAATTGATCGAAGGCATTATTTGTTGAAAAGTCAATGTTCTGGCCTCATAAAGTTTTCTTATATTAAAACTCACGTCTGGTATAATAACTCTAGACACCAAGATCTAGCACGATGATCAACCTCTGACGAGTTCCCATAGGCGTTTACTGGTCGGTAGTTGCAGTGTGATTATATTCTGCTGAAAAGGATTCTCGCTTGCTGCCAGGCGTCTATCTTCCTGAAGCAAGCACAATTTGTGAACAATTTCTAAATATAAAAGTTCAAAAAGACCTATCAATAATTAAATAGGAACAACGATAACATACTCCGACCAGTAGAGAAAGAAGAAGAAGAGCTCAGTCTAACCATGTGATGGGCTCTAAAGCTACATGAATGCATTTCCGCCCCTGAGACTACGGAACGCTGTTTCATCACCCTATACCAACACTCTACACAGTCGCTCGAAAGTCCTAAGCACCTTTATCTCCCGTTTATAAGCACTTCACTCTATTGATGAAAGTTTGTATGCTCTCCTCGGTCCAGTCTTATCAATCTTTGATCAAAGTAACGATTATGCTCTGTCTTCTCATGAGCACTTTCTGCAATTCATGTGAGGCTAAACAGCAGATATAATCAATAGGGATCTGTGCCAATTCAATACCTTGGCAGATTCACCATCCTAATCATGCAGGCATATAAACCGTCCGAGGACGAGTGCAAAGCAGCAACAATATCCGAAAGTCAATTCCTAATTGATATCGAGAGTTTTTTTTGCACGATGACTTTCCCATGTTGCCACTGGTATGTCCTCTGCACCTAAAGTTAAGAAGAATCTTCTAACTTTTTTGAAAGCACGCGAGATTAGTCTGTCAGAGAAAGGAGCCTTGATTTACATTTCTCCAGTAATAGATTTTACGGTCATTTCAAATTCTGGTTAAATATTTACTTAGTAGAACGTCTAAGACCACCAAGGATCTTGAATACATAAAATGATAAATATATAGCTTAACTGATTGCTAACGTACTAGGTTTACACATTAATAATTCACTTGCGGTCCACCTATATTATACAGTAATATTAGCTGAATTAAAACAATATATGAGATACTATGTTATAATCTTTATATATTATATATATTATATTATATATATACATATATATATATATACTAATATAATAATATTAACTATTATATATATATATATATATAATATATATATATTATACTATTTATTACATATACATTATATTCTATATATATATATATATTATATAACATTAAGTTATATATCTATGTAATGATATATAACTGTGTGTAGGTGTGATTGCATTCGCGACAACCGGCTCACAAAATGCGCGTCAGCATAGTGGTACATTCAATCCCAAATCCGCAAGCACTGTTTCATGGAAAAGGCCTAAGAATTGGTGGTACTTCATTTCTAAAGGTAGTTAACACTACCCGCACTATACGCACCGAAATTTTTCTCCAAAATTTTAAAACAAAGGTAAAATCTACCTACCCTAATATAATAGCTATATATATTATATATATATAATCTATTTATAATAATTTATAATATATTAATAAATATAATATTATATATATACTATATATACTTATATATATATCTATATATAATTATATATATCTATAAATTGAGAGAGCGAGAGAGAGGAGAGAGAGAGACGAGAGAATCGTCGAGGAAAGGAACGAGAGGAAGAGAGAAGAGAGGAGAGGAGAGAGAGTTATACTAAATTTACTATATTTTGTTAATAACTTTAGCTTGTATTTTGAATCTTTTAAATATACCTTTTCTGTGTAAAACTCTCCCCCCCCCCCCTCCCCCCACCCCATAGCAATTTCAAATTGGAGAAGGAGGGACAAAAATAAACCTTTATTTTCGAATATATAATAGAACACGACATATACATATCTACCCTATTTCTTAGTTCATAATTAAATTAAATAAACTCGAATAAATCTTTAAAAAAACTGTCTACAACCTTTATACAACAGGAAGTCATAAACTTTCGCTACGAAAATGCAGGACACGGGCCCTTGGAGGCAAAGTTTCTTCTTTAAAGGCTTCATCACTACGGAGCAACGTTGCTAATTATATTATACATCAAACTCAAGCTAAAGAACTAGAACAAAGCACATTAATATTAGCATCTATTTCTTTAATCATTTTATTATTTATTTATTTATTCGTATTTATTTATTTACTTTCCGTTATATCTATTTATAAAATATTTGAGTTACTTCCATTGCTCAACAGTTCTCTTTGCAGTATAATTGGTTTTATGCGGATCTTAGTTTTCTTTTCAAATATCAGATATCTAGAATTAAAATAATATAGATTATTTGAATCCGAAATGTGCATAAGAACAAGTAAATGTTTATTTAATTGTTTTCTTAAATTTAAACGAAGTGTTTTATTAAATTCTTAGACAGGAAAAAAAAACCACTTAGTACAAAAAATTAAAATTCACGAATATGTATTGTTACCGTCTTGAAAATTTGCTCTCTGCATTTTGGAGAGGTACGAGCCGTTACAAATTATTAATTGAATGATTAAAATAGGGTTATTAAATGGCGGGATGCTTACACTTTTTGTTTTAAATTTAATAATCTAATTCATTTTTTACGAATGATTTGGTTTCTTTCGACTGGTAGAATTTTCACAAAAAAGAAAATAAAGAGATTTTATCTAACTGCAAAATTGAGAAATCGTTTCATTTCAGTATATAATAACTGTCGTGCTAAGCCACGAGTAGCACGAGTGTAGAGTGACTCATGACTATATATATATATATATATATATTATTATACTATAATATATAGTATTATATATATATATATAGATATATATATATATTATATATATATATATTAGTATTAATATATATTATATATATATTATTATATATTAAATTATATATATATATGCTTATATATACTATATATATTATAAATAAATTATAATATATATATTATTGTACTAATAATAGTATATATATGAAGTGCCCAATTGTGTTTTGATCACGAGCCGCCACTGATAAGATATTTATTATATTATTTTATATATAGTATATATATATATATTATATATAATATATATATATATATATTACTACTATTATTATATATATATATACTATATTATATATAATATCATATATATATATATATATTAATATATTTATTTATTTAAAATAAATCGCTTATGAATAAAATATGCTTTTATTAATATATATTTACTATGTTTCTCTGGTATTATATATAGTCATTATATTAATATATATATATACTATATTATATTACTATATATAGTATATATATATATAGGCCTGTTATGTTTTAAGCACGACCATCTTTATTTTATAAAGAACTTTATGATCTCGACAAGTTATTTTTTCAACTGTTTTAGTGGAAGCTTGATAAAATGAAATATAAATTACATTAGGAAATTTTTACCGAGAAAACTTAAAAAAAAAAAAAAAAATAAAAAAAAAAAAAAAAAAAAAAAAAAAAAAAAAAAAAAAAACATTATGTCAATAATTGTGATAGGTACATGAAAAGAAAAAACATTTGGTATCCTTGTAAAATTTTGGTTAGGAATGAAAAATAAAATAAATAAATAAAAATAACTTAAAAACTGGCTTTTTTTTTGGGAGGGGGGGAGCTCGAGCCGGCCGGGGACATATAATTAATATATTTATATTATATATATATATATATTAATATATTATTATATATTATATATATATATATATATATACAGTACTATATATAATATATTTATATGTATATATATTATTTGTAAAGTTATTAAACGGCATGTAGCGGGGCTCGAGCCGAACGGGAACACAGGGGGGACGTTTTCATACCCCCGCAGGGGAGGACGAGGTAACCCCGCGAGCACCACATACCAAAGAGCGGAGGAGTCGGAGACCCCTCCCAGGGGGGAATAGTCCAACCCCATAGGTCACCCGAGGCCGAGGACCCATCCTGCCATTCGGTGCGGTTTATACCCTTGAGAGATTCTACTTAGTAAAAAAAAACAAAACAACAACAATTATAAGAATAAATACTTATTTTAACGAGTAACGTAGAAAAAGTCTCTAAATAGGCTTTCTATATATTCCTAATATTTAAACAATAATTATATTTTTTTATTTTTATTTTTTACATTTTTAATAAAATTTTAGTTAAAAATTTATAATTTCCTTTTTCATTATTGTCAATTTTTATTTATTTTTTTTTTTTTTTTTAGCACTAAAAATTGTACTAGCATTCCAGCA
>JABUQX010120656.1:0-22500 GCA_015478945.1 Trachelipus rathkii | reverse complement strand
CATCTCGGACAACCTCACCTAAAGAAGTTAAGTTTGTATTTACACTGGATTCTAGGAGTAATATCCAGATCAGGTTTTTAAGATTTTCACACGATATATTATATATATATCTATATATTATATTATATATACTAATAATATATATATATAGGATGGCGTTATATATAGTATTATATAGTATATTATATTAATATAGTATATTATTATATATTATACATTATTATATAATATATATATATTATATATATACTATAATATAATATATACTTAAATATATATATGTTATATATATATACCTTAATTATATATATATAGTATTAATATATATATATACATATATATATATAATCTCATATATAATAATCTATATTATATATCTATACATTATTATTAAATATATATATATATACTATATATATTAATTATATATTATTATATATACTAATATACTGGTTATATATATATATATTTTATATACTAACTATACTATATATATATAATATATATATTATATTATATATATATATACCTATATTATATATATTAATATATATATAAAATATTATGATATATATTATATCATATAATATATCCTCATACTATTTATATATATATACTATAATTATATATATATATATATACTTTATAATAATTATTATGATATTATAACTATAGTAATAATATATATATAATATATATATATATCTATATCGTATAATAATTATTATATATATATATTATATAATATATATATATATATATATCATTATATCTATAATATAATATATATATATATTAATATATATATTATTAATATACTATATTACTATATATATATTGTATGGTACTTAATGCTTGCACTCAGCATGCATTACTTAATGAATATGACGACTCTACAACAATTTTTTTTTGATTTCGCTTCACTGATAAGTTTTTTTCGCGGAATCTAAGTTGATCATAACGCTCTATGACTAGACTTTTCTTATATCTACTCGAAATGCTCAGTTGCACTTTCCTTATCCTTCCAGGTCCCTGTACGGAGTTTAGCCCTTTTTTGCTACATACTTATATATATAGTAATATATATATCATATATATATATATTATATATATATATATACTACTATCTGATATACATACTATATATATACATATATATATTATATCATTAATATATATAGGGTCAAAAGTTACTTAACCCCACACGGAGACAGCGAGCCTGTGCGGATCAAAGAAAACTCCTACTTCACAGGTAGCTCTATGATACATAAAATAGCCCGCTTTTTAGGTCGAATGGAAAAAAATAAAGAAAAAACTTTATAAATATCAAAAAACTACAAGAGCTACAGCGAAAAGGAATAAGATTTTGGAATTCCGTGGCGCTAACAAATACTTCCTAGTAAGGAATAAGTGGTAAAAAAACCTTTTCATTGTAATACATTGTTTTATGAGTAAAATGAGAGAGAAAGCCCTATTTAACAACCTTGCTATCGTATACTCGTTAATAATAAATAGACTTTCTAGAATGAGTTCTTGCTTTGTTTTTACTTTCAATTAAAGACGTACCCCATCTGGGTATAACCGCACGATGGCAGGCAGTCAAGGGGTCCTCTCGGGCCTTTCCGGGCAACTACGGCCTCCCGGCTTTGGACTACTTTTCCCCCCATCCGGAGAGAGGTCTACCGTGAACCCTGCGCTCTTTTTGGTACTTTATAGGGGTGTCGCCAGGGTCGTTCCTCACGCCCCTCCCCACGGGTAGTATGGAAACGGTCACCACCCCGTGTTCCCGCGTAACGGCTCGGCAAACCCCTACATTGCCCGCTGCTAATACCTTTACAAAAAATATTTAAAATTTCGCCCTAACAGGTAAAAAAAAAAAAAAAACAAAAAAAATTCAATTCAGACCCTAGAACATGTATCTATTTATGCTATCATTAGATGCTACTGTGAAAGATTTTTTTGATCCGGATTCCCACGTTCCGTGTGGGCGTTAGTCACTTGTCTATATATATTAATATATATATAATATATATAATATATATATATATAAATATATATATATATATCATATATATATCATATTATTATAATATATATATATTATACTAATTAATAAAATATCTTAATATAATATATCTCAGCGCCTTGGTTCCCCAACGTTAGGCTACGGAGTGATCACACACGGCCCACAGAAATATTAGTTAGTAGGGACCTCTATTCAGGACTCATCACTGGTTAGGCCCGCAAATTATACCCTTCTCACAACACCTAATTCCATTACTCTTCATTCATTAATGCCACCAATCATCTCTGCTTCTCCAATTCATATTCCTTTTCCTCCGACACTCTTTTTACTGGACCTCAGTCACTTTTCCTTTCTGTTTAAAGCCGCTCGAGCTTCACCCCAATTCACCACCAATAGTATGCCCAGCTCTAACCAATCGACTATTCATTCCATCCATCCTTTACATATGACCACCAGCCTTTGACACTTTCACTCTCCGTCCTCTTCGATTACACCACCACATTCCTTAACATGCTCATTCTTATCACAATCTTATGTCACATTAAATGTCCTTTATAGACCTCCATCTGAACAGCTGCAATCTTGAACTCCTAATTAATCGTATCTTCACCAATAAAGTTACTAACTATTAAGCTACATCAGGTTTTCACCCGCATACCGTCATGCAACACCATAGTGCACTCAAACTTGTACCTTTGCTTCACCTAACTATAATGATAGGTAGTACGGATAAGTAAAGAACTTTGTTTGTGATAAATAAAAAAACTTAGAGAAACAAAAAAAACAATTTTGATTAAAACAATTACTGCAATAGTATCCTGAATAAAATAAAAAAGAGATATTAGAAAAAGAAGGAATTTCAATATTTTTAGGATAAAAGGTCTAGGAAGAAAGATGCAACAGTTTGTTAAAATAATATCGAATAAATTAATTGCAAATATAAATTCAGAAGAAATATATAGGAAACAATAACAATATAATATAATATACAATAAAAAAATATATCAGATATACAAGAATAATATATATATATAAAATATAAGAGAAATATATATATATATACAAATATAGATAGCAAAACAAGATAATAGATTAATAAGAAAATAAATAGACGTATAAAAATATAAATATAGAAATAATAAATATAGAAAATAAAAAAATAAATATTATATATAATATAAATAAATAGATAAAAAATATAAAACATTTTACGAGCTTGTAACACAAAAAAAATCAAATATCCGTAATGAAGACTTCTCCAAATGCAGTTAAATTAAGTTATTTTTAAAAAATAGTAATACAAATAATATATATAAAAAATAAAAATATATCAAACCTGAACAGGCTACCAGCATAGTTACCATGTGGAAAGTAACAGACTCCATGTGGAAATAGAATTTGTGGTACTGTTCCAACTCCTCAGAAACACAATCCTCAAACGTTTATTGTTTCAAATGCACTTTATTTGTACACCATTACGAACAAATTTGTTAATCTGCTAAATTCAATAAAAGAGATTAGTGATTCAGGCAGAGTCTTGCAAGCAAAGCCTGCCTATGAATGATGCAAGGAAAACCAATTATATTCTGTTTTTTTCCTTAGTCAATTTAATAAAACCAGTTCGACAAACCGTCATAGCTTGTTCCCCGTCAGTACAAATTACAAACACATTTTCACAAGAAAGATTACAAGCTTCTAAAAATTCAGACAGAGTGGAAAATAGCCTTTGATATCAATAGCCTTTGATATTGTTTTGAGAATTTGGAAGAACAATATCTCTTCCATAGCTTTTTCAGCAATAAATCTACAATAAAACAGTAATTGGGAATGCTGTGAAATATTGGTTATTTTGTCACACTGCAAGGAATAGAAGGGATATTTCTTTAATTTCTAATACTTGATTTACTGCATCGTTTGACTGGTGACATTTTTCCAACTTTATTACGAATTTCTTCACCAAGTACAGTACTACAAGTTGTAAGTAACATGGTTTCACAAGTGACTCACCAACGGTATGTGGCTTCTTATCTTTTGCTATGAACAAGACAATGTTGTAAGAAACCTCCACGGCTTTTCGTTTTCCAACTGAAAACTTTCAGTCGAATCTACTTTCGTGAGTTCAATTGAGCAAGTCCATCTTAATAACAAAAAAAACTCATATGGTTTGTCCTTCAAACAAATAACGTTCCAAACGCCCAGGTCGCATAACATCATTACTCAAAACAGAGTAACAAATAAAGCACTGAGGTAAATGACTACCGTTTTTCTCTATACATGTAAACCGTATTTAATATAGTCATCATTGTACATTCTTTTCTTCGTTAACGATTTCGACATTTTTAATAAGCACTGCCACTCAGATTATTATTATTAATTGCGAACTGAGTATCGTAACTTTGGGAACATATCGCCATCTATCCTCTTACGGCCTTACGCAATGCTGGAAAATCTCTATTTATTCAAAATATATTTAGACCGCTAGAAAAATATTTTTTTAATTATGAGAAATTATGTTGTCATTATTAGAATTTTATCTATTTAAAAAAAAAAATTCTGCTAAAATATTTATTGGAGTGACGATATGTAGTTATTTTTTCAAAAATTTGGAGTCTACATATATTTATTTTAGGTAACTTTATATTAGGGACTACATTATGGTAACGTATCGTAAGATGAAAAGAAACATAAGAACAAACAATTACTATCTGAGATAATTGATATATATATATATATATATATATATATTTATATATTAATATTAATAACATATTTAATAAGATATATTATATATATTATAATATATATATATATATTTATATATTTATATTAACTAGACCCCCAACTCCCCTTCCTTCCTATCGCCCAATTTCTCTATTATCAACATTAATTGAAATAAATTAAAGAAATTAAATTAAATAAAATTTTTCCCAATCTATTCCATCTCCCAGACTTCAACACGGATTTAAAAGCAACCCCTCTACAACCACAGCCCTCAGCTTCCCTCACACAACACATCTTTAATGGCTTCAACCAAATCACCTTCCCATAGACCAATACTCACAGCAATAGACATAGACAAAGCATTTGACCACCGTCCCCACTCACCTCCTAATTCAAAAAATCCTCCTATTCCCCTTTAAAGAAAAAAATTACAAAAAAAATGCGCTTCCAATTTTATCACCAACGAGTATTGCCCAAAAGTTATTATATAAAAACAATCTTCGACTTATCGAAAAGAAATGAGGGCGTCCCTCAGGAGCCATTCTAACTCTCCATTTTATTCAACTTTTTCACTGCAGACCTATCCACCCCAATCCACCACTCCATCCAAACTTAATCACGTATGGCAGACGACATTAGCCTCATTTCCCAACACTCAGATGGAAAACACAGCCACACAACATAATCTCAAGAATACCTAACCACCTTTAGAAAAACGGGTTAATCACTACACGAATGACAGCATTCCCCCTTAAGTCCTCTATCACCCTATTTAACCATCGACCGACATCAATCCTCCCTCCAATCCTTTTAATTACTCTGAAAAATAACCCCTCCCACTTAAAGCGTAAAACCCCAAATTAATACTAGGACTTACTATGACGTCACCCACATGGAATCGTTTTCCTTCCCCATATTGACCAAATCACCTCCACAACGCAACGAAAACTAAACACCCTCCGAAACCTTTCCCAACACAATTCAGCGACAGCAAAACACACTAACTGAGCTATCTTATAAGCAACTCCTTCATAGAACTAACTTAATTACGCTTCCCCAGCAATGGTTCCCTGCAATTTCAAAAATCTTAAAACAGCAAAAAAACTTTTACAAATCTGTTCCCAAAATGCAGCCTTAGAATTATCACAGATTGTACTAAAACCACCCCAATCCAAATCAGTTACACGATGAGAACCTCCATCCTCTCCCATTTCCAAGCACATCTGATGATGGTAGGGGACCCAATTCTACAGAAGACCCGCAACCCAACCCATTACCCAATCATGTCACCAAATTCTCTCCAATTCCCCCTCGACAAAGACTTAAATCCCCCCCTTCCTCACTTGCCCCCCACAATTTTATTACAACACTTTTATTAATATAATTCCCCCGCCCCTCCCCCAAAGGCCTGGAACTTTCCACAGTATCCATTCCCACCTAACAAACAATTACCTTCAAAACCGCCCAAATAATACTTTTATTAAAAATTACCCCCTCCCCAAAACTCTCCCCAAAGAAAAAACGCTGTCTAGAAGAAGCAAAATGGAACCTCGCTCGGTGCAGATCGGGTCACCCCCCGAGACTCATGCAATATAAACAAAGATTTAAACTAGACAACGTCACCTCCCCCCACTTGCACCAGATGCCCCAATTCTCAGGATACAATATAAAGAACCTCCTTCTAAATTGCCCAGCTCTCGACGCCCCCCTGCCGTTTCTTTTTCTGTATCCTCTATTCCTCGACCTGGGAACCGCCCGGTGCGCGGCGGCTTCCTGGAAGCCAGTGGCCCTCCAATTAAGGTGGGCCAGGGGCAGAAGTATAGGTAATAGGCTATTATATATATATTATATATATATATATATATATGTATATATATATATATATATAATATATAATATATATATAATATATATATTATATAACATTATATAATATTAATATATAAAATATATATATATTAATATATTATATATATATATATTATAATATACATATATATATATATTATAAAATATATATATATAATATATATATATATATATATATATATATATATATATAATATTTTTATCCATATTATCAAAAATATTTTATATCTATATTATATATATATATATTATATATATAATAATATATATATATTTAATATATAGATATTATATATATATTATCATATATATATAATTATATATAATATAATATTTATATATATATATATATATTATCGGAAAAAATTTAAAACCAGAGGAAAAACTTGGTCGTAAATTTACAATCGTCTGTCATTTCATAAATCAGTCAGATGCACTGGTCTGCATGAAAATCGGCCTTTACACCATTCCCGCTGATTCTTATGTAAAATGGCCTCCTGAATCCGAATATGACCCCCGTTTTCACCCATCACCCACCATTTTAGGGGAGGTCCCTCACCTACTTTTATCACTTTTTGATAATTTGGAGGGATGAAAAGGATTATTTCAGCCCTTACATTTCTTCTGAGGGGCTAGAAAGGTGAAAAGTTCTAAAACATGAACATTTGTAGCAAGGAGATAGATTTTGGGGGTGATTTGCCCTCTTAAAAAAAAAATAATCATTAAAAATGATCGATTTTTCCGTTTTTTCAGCAATTTTTTCACTAATTTTCTACATATTCCAGCTTCCAGCCCTCCTTATCTGCCCCAAAACAGCCCCAAATAATAAAAATATATAGCAACAATGTATAGCAACAATAACAATATTATATAGCAACAGTAATAAAAATATATAGCAACAGTTCCGAAGATTCACTGTACCACGCTGGTGCTCTCAGTACTTTGCGCGCATTTGATTCGTTTAACTTCGTTTGCTTTAAAAAAGATAGTGAGTTTAGTTAATTCTTTTTTCATTTTTAGTTGTAGGTTTAGCAAATTTTAATATTGCCTACCCGAGTGTAGTAAAGCTCTATAGGTTTAAGTTTTATTCTTTTATTGTATAGTAGTATGTTTTTATTTAATTTTAGAACTTAAATTTTTTAAGTTAGGATTTAGTGTGTGTTCAATTATTACCCCGTTTTCTCTTTTTTGTTTTAATCTGTTTTTGTTTATTGTTCTTATGTGTGTGTGCGTGTGTGTGTGTGTGTGTGTGTGTGTGTGTGTGTGTGTGTGTGAGAAGATGACTCATTTCAGTTTTTACACAACCTCCTATCAAAACTCTAACTTTGCCTCGTGTGGAATATCAGCCTCTCTAACTCTAACCCTAACCTTTTGCTCTTGCTTGAGACTCAGATGGCTAAGAATTCATCCTCTAACTCGTTTAATGTATCAAACTATAACTTATTTCATAATTCCGTCTGAAGGGTGGAGTGTGTACCTATTAAACATTAACACTCCTAACACGTCTCGTGAATCTCGATCTCCTAACTTCGATGTTTCTGTAGCCTCAAAATCTTTCTTCCTTCTACTACATATAATCTGTGCTTCTGCTACTGTTCTCCTAACAGAACAGATTTCTCCGCCTTTTTTGAGTATCTCACGAGACTGTTATATCTTCTCCATCCAAATACTGAGGTCCTCTACTTAGGAGACTTCAATAACAACACAAAATGGTTGGGGTCCTCTCATACTGATTTAGGTGGGGAGGAGGCCGAATCATTCTGCATTCTCAACGATCTGGAGCAACTAATCAAAGAACCTACACAAATTCCGGATCGTCCCAACCAATTCTTGAACACACTTGACCTTTTGTTTCAAACCAGAAAGCTTCTCTCCATAAATACACCCCTTTTAATCCCTTTATTGGTAAATCTGACCACAACCTTATATCTCTTAATTTTAATACTTTCTCTCCAACAGCTCCATCCTGCCCTATGCGTTTTTTCTGGCACTTTGACCAGCTGATTGGGGGCCTTGCGTCGCTTCTACGCTAACTATAATTGGAATGACTGCTTTCTTTGACTCTGATGACGTTTCGGCTTCTGCCACTAAGGTGGGAGCTGTAATCGTTGACGGGATGAGCAGGTTCATTCCTTCTTGGACTAAATCTTTCTCTCCTCATAATCTCCTCATAATTAAAATAGGATCAATAGAAATGAGTCAACATAATAACATTTAGAAAGGGCGAGAGTTTTTTAAAAAAAAATCTCTAAATTTATCATTGCTTTCAATAAATTTTATAATCTTAGTTATATTTTTAACTATTGCGGTGAATGGTAATCTGATTCTTAAAAGTGAATTGTATTTCATTATATTTTTAATTGACAATTATATAAATGACTTTTACTAATGCTACATTGAAATATTATCTCATTATCTTTCACTCCCTTGCTTTTAAGAAATTTATAAAAACTTCCTCTAACGAAAGAAGCAAATAATGACAACAGATACAATTTTTTTCAGCATTTTTTAAGATGAAATTTGTTACTTTATTATTAATTATATTTAATGTTTTATTTTTTATTTGGTCATGAATTTCGTTAACATAAATATTTTCTTTATTATGATCAGAGACTATAGGTAAATCTTTGAATATCTCATTCAAAGCTTCATGTATTTTATCATCTATATTTCTTTTCACTTTCAATAATGTTTCCATTAAGTTTAGCAGACTGATATTTGTTTGTAATCTTTAATAATATATTGTTAAAATTTTTTTATGCTTCATTATAAAAAGGCATAAACTTTCTTTAAACAACATTTTATCTTATATATTGAAATAGTTTTCGTTATTGAAGTATCTACATCAACATCTCCTTCTAAAGCTGCAATTATGTAAACTGAAGGAAAAAAGGTGTGGCCACGCCATCGTATTAAAACTTTAAAATATTCTAGATTATTCTAGAAGCTGAAAGGAGATAATAATTAAAGTCAGTAGAAGATTCAAATTTTTATCCCTTAGGCTGTTACAGCTCAGTGGTAAAGCATCCGACTCAAGACTCGGAGATCTCGAGTTCATCCCAGACAGGATTAAGTTTTTTAAATAGTGATATAGGAAATTTAATTAAGAGCAAAGAATGACAAGACGAAGAAAAACAGTCCACTCAAAGTGGACTAAGCAGCAACGAATGACAAGAAGAAGAAAAACAGTCCACTCAAAGTGGACTAAACAGCAAAGAACAAAAACAATATAAAAACTAAACGTCATAATTTTGAAGTAAAAGGAGTTCCAAGGATCTTGTATAATAATAATAATAATAATAATAATAATAATAATAATAATAATAATAATAATAATAATAATAATAATAATAATAATAATAATAATAATAATAATATTGAAAAAATTGAAAAAAAGTTGAAAATTTGATATAACTTTTAAATGATGTTAGTAAATAAAAATCTGCTCTGACAACTTTTCGAATTTAATTATTCTACATATGAATCGTGAAAAAATTCTAAATTCTAGCTTAAAAACAGTTTTTTTCATTGTAGGATTTTTTTTTCCAGAATTCCAGGAAAATATCAACGGATTCGAAAAATACCTTTTTTCAATTGTTAAATGTTAAATATCTGGTTCTACTTAACATATAAAAATAAATGATGTATGGATTTATAGGTTTCTAAGGAGAAAAATTCCGAATCTGTTGTTATTTTTAAAGTATTTTTATTAGGAAAAAAGGTATTAGAAATAATTTTAAAAATATAGATATAAGAGAAATTTTTAGTGAGAGCAAAGTTGAAGATCTCGATGAGTTTTAAGGAATTTTTTTTTTCTAAAATAAATATATAATTCTATAATAAATAAAAAGGAAAAGAAAGTTATCTTTTCACAAAATAATTATATTTGTGAGATGGATAATTATGGTAGAGCAAGTGATGAGCTAACTTCTATAATTTCAAATAAAGAACGATTTTCAAGAAGAATAAAATATTTAGAAAAAAAATTAGTTCCTTTTTCAAAAGCAAAGCTGAATGAGCAAAATTGAAAATCCATTAATAATAACAAAATCTATAAGAAAATGGTAAGACCTGGCAAAGATGAAAATCAATGATTTATAATAAAAAAATCTATAAGAAAATGGCTAAACTTGAGAAAGATGAAAATCAAATATTGATTTACAATAAAAAAAATCTATAATAAAATGGCTGCTTGTGAGATCTGCTGTACAAATATTAAAAATTTAAAGATTCAGGAAAAAAAGTAATAAACATAAGAGAAATGCAAATCAATCACTTCTTAATTTATATTATTTTGATGACTTGAATAATAAAAATAAACTTATAACACGAAAATTATGTTATTTATGTAATAAAAGTGTTATAAATTTAAAGTGCATGAAAAAAAGTAAAAAACATCAAAAAAATTTAATGCAATGTGATTATAAAAATTGTTGCAAAGGAATTAAAGATATAATTAAAACATACTGTTATTCAAATATAAAATTGGTTAATCCAAGGATATATATTATTATGATGAAAACTATTGAAAATAAAGTTCAAGAACAAAATTGGGAAAATTTAATATTTGATGGAATAACATCATATATAATTTGATAGAATAATTTGATAGAATAACATCATATATTGAACATTAGTTTAACAGTGAAACTATGACAAGCATAACTGATATGATTCAAATTAAAGAAACTGTACTTGAAATGGTAATAAAATTGAAGAAAAAAATATGTAAATTTACAAAGAAGGGACAGGATGGATAATAAATAAACTTTTGGAATTTGAAATAAAAGTAGCAAAATTTAAACCATTAAGAGCTTCTTTGTATATTGAAACTCCAGTCAAGCATAAAAACGCAAAAATTTGGATTGGTTAATATTCAAAATAAAAATGATAATGAATGTTTCAAATGGTGCCTTGCCAGATCTGATTGTTTAGATCAAGATAATCCACATAGATTATCAATAAAAATAAAAGAAGTATCTAATAATTATAATTGGAAAGGAATAGAATTCGCAGTTAAACTAAATCAGATTAATAGATTTGAAAATCAGAATGATGTGTCAGGTAACGTATTTGGAGTAGATCAAAAAGAAATATTATATCCATTGAGAATTACTAAAGTTTTGAAAACTAAACATGTTGATTTACATTTAACATCAAATGATGAAAATACACATTATATACATTTGATATACCTAAGCCCATTCATAGATAAAAGGAATAAAGGTAAAACTTATCCATGTCGATTCTGTTTACATAGTTTTTATCAAAAAGGAATTAATTTTAAATCATTTACCAAAGAATGATTCATAAACTGAATTAGATGAAGGTCAAGCCCAATTTAAACTGTATTATAAACAATTCAGCCATCCATTTGTTATATATGCAGATTTTGTTAAAGCACTTACAAAAAGATAATTTTTGAAATACAAATCCTAAAAGAATTTTTTATACCATATATTTGAAGGAAGAAAAGTGGCCGTTCACAATTGCTGTTTTGTTATACAAATGTGCATGTATGTGAATTATTCAAAACTTCAAAATCAATTCGATCGAGGCACCTAAAACATTCCTAGAATGTGGGAGATCTAAAATCTAAAAGGATTATTAAATTACTGAAAAGAACAAAACATGACCTTTAAAAGTTTTGAAGAAAAAATAATCATGAAATGCTCTAATTTGCTGTTATGGTATGTAAAAAAAGAATATACACCATCAGATTTCATAGTAAGAGATCATAATCATTTAACAGGGGAATATAGAGAACCTGCACATAGAAGTTGTAATTCACAAATTAGAAATCCTAAATTTATTCTAATAATAAGGCATAACTTATCTAAATACGACGCTCATTTATTCATTAAAGAATTTGGATATGCCGATGGTGAATTAAAAGCATTTCCTCAAACGGATGAAACTTATATAAGTTTCAGTCAGTATATAAAAGTTGATGAAATAATAAGCATGGAGTTGAGATTCCTCGATAGTTTTTGATTTATATCATCATTTCTTGATAAATTAGCATAAAATTCAATGGATGAAAAAAATTTAAAAGAATTTACAAAGATAATATCGAAATAACAGTTTGTTCATCTAGCAAAAACGTAAAGGAATTTATCCATGCGACTGGATGGATGATGATATACAAAAATTTAATCATGAAAATATTACCTAAAATAGGAAAAAATACATTCTTTTTTCCAACTTCCGAACGAACGAGTTAGGCCTAACAAAACATGCTCAAACTATCTGGACAAAATTTAATTGAAAATTAAGAAAAAATGTTTATACTTTAAAATCTGATACATTATTATTAGCGGATGGTCGTTTGAAAAATTTTTAGAGCAGCTTGTTCTTTAGATACTTATAAATTAGATCCAGCGTGTTATTTTATATCTCCAGGACTATCTTGGGATGCGTTATTAATTGAATTGAAAAAAAGTAAACTAGAATTATTAAAAGATCCCAGATTATGTCTTAACGATAGAAAAGGTTGAATAGAGGAGGAATCAAGTTACCTATCAACACATAGATATGCCTGAAGGCGGAATAATCCATATATTCAAGAAAGTTATGAGTAAAATATTAAACCGCATAGTATATTCACTTATTTAGATAGCGTAATATATCTTTTGCATGGTGATCCATTCATAAAATATTTAATTAATTAATATCTTTCGCAAATGTTATTGAAATATAAATTAAATGATTAAATAAATATTTGGGATAGAAAAAAAATTATAATATATAAAATTCACATCCAAATAGACATAAATGTTGAAACACATTAACAGATTAACATTTCACAACATTTTCTCCTCAAATATTAACATTTTCTCCTCGAGGTGCAGGAGAAAAAAAAAGGATTTAATTGAATCAATATTCTTACATTTCTAAATTGTTGATTATGTCTTTTAAAATATAATCATTACCGCCTAGTAAAATTAAATAAAAAAATTCTACTTTCACATTTCTACACAAAAGCCATTTAAGATTTCGCATTCATAAATTATATGAACAACTCGCCAACGCTACAACGAAGGATTTTTCAAACATTCATTTTTTACCCTTTTTACTATTATTATTATTATTATTATTATTATTATTATTATTATATTTCTATCGTATAAAATATTATCAGATAATTTATTATCCAGTCATATGAAAACCTATAATTAAACTAACGAATTAAATTAACTGAGAGAATGTTCTCTATTTTAGAGTTAAAATAAATCTTTTAATGTAGAGCTATTGGAAATATAGTCATGTAAAAAATTAGAATATAATGAAAAAGGCCAAAAACTATTGTTTAACATATACAGATTCATTTCTCATTTCTAACTAATAGTTCATGATATATTTTAAAGATATTGAAAAGGAAAATAGGCCTTTTCTACATCTGATTATCCAAAGGAGCATAAATTATATTCAGAAAAAATAGAAAGGATATTTAGGTAAAATAAAAAGTATGAAATCAGCAAATAATAAAAAGTATATAAAAAATTTGTAGGACTAAGAGCAAAATTACATGCTTATAAAACATTAGAAAATAAGAAATGAAAAAAGCATGTTTGCGTGCGTGGCTAATCCAAAACGATTAACATTGATGTTTATAAATATAATTATTATTTAATGAAGAAACTCTATTATAGAAAATTAAATTTATACAAAGTAAAAAACATATATTTGTATACTACCACGAGTAAATTAAATCTAAGCATTATCGAGAAAATAGATGAAAACGTATATATTAGAAAATAGATATTATACACATAGGTTTAAACATTCATAGAATGTTAGTTCGCACAAACAGAAAAACGGTGTTGAAAGTTAAGTTATTCTGTACCTAAAAAAAAAAAAACATCTAAAAAATTACAATAGCTACATGATAAGTTAGAGTTAAGGAAAAATTAAAATGCATGTTAGTGTAAGTTAGAGTTAAGAAAAAATCACATTCAAAAACAAAACATATAAAATAACAAAAGATTGTCTCGTATACGACACGATGCTCACGTTCATCGCGCTAACTTCAAAAATACAAAATAATTATTCCACAAAACTCCCCTATACACGAACCTCCAGATAATAAGGAATTAGCCTTCCCTTTGTTAATTCAGCCCTGCCATGTAGCCTGTCGGGGAAAAAAAATAACTTTTAAGAGCAAGAAAATAAAGTGATATTTTAAATTTTTTATATGGAAATATAAATTCAAGGGGATGCGAAACGCCTCCCTTGAAAAAAATGTTTCAATAATTATAAAGTCGATAAAAATTATCCAAAGCGCTATTCCACACTAGATTAGACCTTGTTTAATACATTTATACTTGTTGTTCACAGTGTGGGCCCCGTTTCAGACCCTCTAAAAAAATTTACAAACATAATAATAAAAATGTTTTAAAAAATTTTATATTAAAATAAAATTTCAAGGGGGGGTTGTGATTTACGACCCAAATACAAAAATCTCATAATAATAAAATCTTTCAACTTTTTTTATTTCTAGATTATTGCAATACTTGTATATCTTAATAAATGGTATAGTAAATTGAAACAAGAATAGCCCAAAGCATCACCCTTTCAATACTTACCATCGACCCAGTTGTAGAGCTCTAATTATTGGAGAATCTAGGTTTCTTATGAAAACAAATTTTATTCTTAATTTTTAGAGATTACTTACTATTTGAACGAAGTTGTTGCAGAATATGAAAAAATCCCTCTTTATATCGCAAATCTTTTACCAATCAGCCCCTGAATACAAGCCTATCCGATTGAATCAGATTTGTGGTATACAAATGAGATATAATATAAAATGAAGTTGTTGAATTATTAGAAGTAGGAGGAAGTAATATAGATTAACGCTATATATTAAAAAATCTACCTAAAAGAGCTAAACAAAAATATAAAGTAAATTATTTTTGAAGATGCTGAAAGAATTTCCAGATCCGAAAGATGTAATAAAATAAAAATAGATTTGTTAAAATTAATGGAAGACATTAATCTGAACGAAGTATTCCCCAGTAAGGAGGAACATTATAAGTTCAAAATTTTTAAAGGTTTTACTCAAGATTAATCAACGAATTTATTTAAGTCTAAAATTATGGCATAAACTGTGAGGTGCGAGCGAGAAGACCATAAAGTCTACTCTAAGTTTATTAGTATTATTTCACTTGCTTAAATAAGATCTAAACCTCATATATAATATAATATTATATATTGAGGACCCTAAGTATCGAGAGAATTATATTATTATCCTAAAGACGAATATTAAATCAAAGAAATCAATGATTTAGCATACGCACCAAAGCTTTCAGCCTTCAAGATAGTTTAAGGACTGAGCCCCCTAAATCATCAAAACGATTAACCTTATTCACGAGATTTAATTTACATAGATAACCACCCACTCACGGCAATGCCCTTTCAAAAGGAGGGGGCAAAAAAAAACATTAAATCAAAATTTAGAAAATACATAACCAAGATTTGGAGAAAAATCAAAATTGCATAAAAAAAAGATTAAAATTGAAAATAAATGGCAAATTGATTGAAGCATATTGAGAAAAGGGGATTGAAATGACGCGTGTAGAATGTGCCAAGAATAAAGTAAAACATTTGTTTATCATCGATAATATGGGGAAGCGCAAGGAGTGCCACAAACAGATGTGTTGGGAAAGAAGGGCGGTACCACAACTAATAGCATCGAAGTCTCCCAAATTAATTTCCACCAAAAAACCCCTCAAATTTTTTCAGATTGCGAACAAGGCACCTCTATTGTGTCCTCACGAGACGGACGCAAAGGTTGGAGGAATGTGACGGCTCGAGGTCAATTACTTCGGCGCTAGCACTGCTGAATGAAAAATTCAATACCTATTGCGAAAAAGAATGTCATTGTCGCACCGGCACCAACGTCACGAAGGCACGCACTAAAGTAGCGCGTCAAGGAGTCAGAAGAGTATGGGAACAGTTTAGAAGCCACCTAGCCTTAGATTTCAAATTCTATCCAAAGGAGGATAAGGAACCGGAATCCACCGCCCAGAAGTAATGTAGCGAAATGGTAGACCATTACAGGCGCGAAAAGACCTTATATATAAACTAGGAGTATTGAGCAGAAGAAAAAAATTCAAGCAATATGAACAGAATTCCCAGCTTCTTTTGAGGCCATTTGAGCAACCGATGTGATGTGAGGTTCTCCAAGACAAGTTCACATTAATCTTATTGTTTATTCCAAATAGAATGATTAATGTTGTATTACGGGTAAGGACATTAGAGCCATCAAGGGATGCCAAGTTTGGGAGTATTTTAGACGAGGAAGAGCTATATGAAGAAGTTGACAAGTAGAAAAAAGGAATTTTCAAGAAAAAAAATTGAGCTTCACAAGATTACGGTTACCCCACTGAGAAATTCCGACCAAATCGCCAAGAATTGAATCAGAGGCAAACTCTAGATTCACAAAACAGAGAGCTCAATTAAATGAGTGGAAAGAATGAAGACTGAAAGATTACATACAGTGAACGGAGTTAGAAGTCAACCTAAGAAGATCGTTGATGAAACAAAGAATAAAGTTTTAGAAGAACAGAACCTAGAAGAACGACACAATTAATAAGAAAGGAGGAAGAGGTTTGCTCCATCAACAAGAGCTATGAACAATGGAACGATATCAAAGAAAACTAGACAAGAGCAAAGCCAAAGCGAAGGAGGAAATCCAAAGGAAGTAGCTTAGAGAGTAGCGATGTATGCCATACCTTTCAAAAGCTTTAGGATATGTCAAGCGCGCGCTATCACACAAGACTCCCATGATCCTTAAGGCAGAAGACCATCAGATCAGTGACGTATAGGATAAAGGATACTCACCAGTTAGTATCTCGAACGTTCGCCCAAAGCCAATACTAAGACATCTGAAAATAAACACGATTAAGAAGACATAAAACTTCCAACGAGAAGTATAATGCCATTGTGCTAGTGTTGATGTTCAATCTGGCAAGATAATTTTATAGACATGCTAATTAAATAATTAAATATAACCATAATAAATATAAGAAGTATTAATAAGTTGTAACAGTATTTTCGATATATTCAGCAAGTTTGCATGGGTTGTTCCAATTATAAAGTAAACTGGGAGAGTTGAGAAATAGCAGAAGAGTTTGAAAAATATTTTTAAAGATTTAGTATCGCCGAAAGAGAAAAATACATACGCGATAGAGTCTTGAATTTATAGAACAAACCTACTCAAGATACTTGTGTAAAGAAACTGAAATACCACTGGTTTCGCTACAGAGACACTGTGATAACTAATAGCGCAAACTCAACGAAAGGTAGCTAGAAAGATTTAATACTAGAACATTAGAAAACTAAACATGTGAGATTAATGCTTACTTGAATAACAATGCAATAAACATGATGTATTTATTACTTCTCTATATTTTTAGTTAAAAAATTTATAATACAAGCTATCACAGAAGTATTAAAAGTCTCCAGAGCAAGGATCACTTGCAGAAGAATAAATAGAATTGCTATAAAAATTTCGTAATAAAAAGTATTTCCGCACTGAAACTAACAAAATCGAAAAGGTTAATTCCTTCCTACACTTTACGTAAGAAGTATTATTATATTGAGACGATATTAAAAAAACAAATACTACCTCCACTTTAAATAGTACAATTAAGGAATTCCCTGATAATAAAACACATTAATTGGTAGGATTTTATGAGCAAAGAAAAATTGATCTAAAACCTCACGAAAAAGCGAATTATATGAAGTTGAAAAAATATTAAAGCGAAACAGAGGTAAAGTACTCGTTAAATATAAATTATATGATACAACATCATGGATAAATAAGAAAGAGTTAACAGAAGTTTAGAACGTGAAACGGCTTTATGACACAGATATTCTATGTAAAACAGAACGCGAAACTTTTTGCTGTTAGTTGTTTTCTGTTTACTGTTTCTGTTTCTGTTTATGACTTCTGTCTTACTGTTTATTTTCCCTTAACTATAATGAAATGGCATATGTTAATATTAAAAGAAAATCTGATTTAGTAAATACTTAAAAAGAAACTTCAGTTAAAAGAGTTTTTAGTAAAGTATTCACGTGAACAAGATATATTATCGAGAAAAATTTAAACTACTACAACATTAACTGAATCAAATTAGTAGGATTAACTTAACACATCAACCAAAGATAATTTACTTCAAAGTCATCAAAGCGCAATACCAACATAACTTCTAACCGGAAAGAGAGAGCCCCTTTAGACTATTGAAGATAATGTAATACCTGCATCACCTAAGTACTCCTGGATTATGATTTAGGAAATAATAATCAAAGAAAAATATTTGAAAAACAATATTTTAATCTTACTATAAAATAAATATTAGACAACCATTCTAAGGTATTAAGATTGCGAATTGAACGAAGTGTTAGATTTTAAATTATGATAGCGGTACATAAAATAGAATTAAAATTAATTTCTAAGGTTTAGAAAATAATTAATTAGTAATGGCATCAATAATATGTAAGGCTAATCTGAAAGTTCCATCCGAACTCTTTTATACCTTGAAACAGACCCACCCTGTAGACAATTTTCATAGTAAATGACTATAGATTAATATTGATAAATAATAGTTTCAACACACTAAGCTTGTTTAAAATTATGATGGAAAACTTTACTGGTGAAATCGAATAGGGGTAAAATATCATCTGATTTTTTATTTCAATGATAATAATATAATGAATATAAATTGATTCCGAAAGAATCTGTAAAGATAGAACGAACATCGTAGTTAAATTACTCACGAGACGGAGAACACCAAGAAGAAGCATGTAACTGGAGATACTCCTCAAAGAAACTAGTATAGATATATTCATGATATTCAGGTACGGATTATAAATTTTTTTAACTGACTTCTTCAGATCACTGATTGACGCACCTTTTTATATAAGACAGATATATATTTCAGAAAAATTTCAATCGCGGTAATAGTAACGTTTTCAATATGAAGTTAACAAGCTATAATGATGAACTGTAATAATAACCGCGTTAGTATTGATAAAGCTAAAATAGAATCTTTTAAATAACTTTTTCTCTGATAATAAATGCAGTATGATGTTTTAATCTAAGTCAATAAACACTCTTTCTCATATGGTGCAATCATCCAATTCTACTCTGGTTACCTCTTTAAAATAAAGAAATATATTAGGATCATTAAATACTAGCGTTATTTAAAATATAAAATATGTTCCTTTACGATTCAGTACCAAATATAGATGAATCATATAATTAATAAATTCGCACATGTATATAATGGTAAAATATTTAAAATAATATTTCCAACAGTGCTTATGAATAAACGATAATGATTACAGTTACAAACAACTTGTGGCAAAAAAATAAGTTTCAGAATTTTCAACATTTAAAACAAAAAAAAACATAAATAAAATATTATTCATTTTTCTACAAATTAAATGCATATAAAATAAACTACTAATAGCTCAATAGGCATTTCATTACAACATATTAGGGTTGAGAAGGTACATCGCTAGGTGAAAGGACGATACTGTGAGCATGGAGGAGAAAACTAGTTGTTGATATTTATCAGTTAAATTCTTCATGTTTTAGTTAATTGCGATATTATAGAAGGTTCATATCTTAATGGAGTGCAAGAGCCAGTTTTGTTATAGTTTCTTTCCTGATCAATAAAATAAATATAAAGTAGGCCTAATACAGTGTATATCTTGCCGTTACATATTCCCGACTAGTATAATTCAATTGCGTGAGTGTGCGTGAGTGGATCAAAATCTATAAACCATTGAATCTTCGAGGAGAAAAAATAATAACTATTCAATTGCATTTAAAATAACTCAACATAAACCTAATTTTTAATCTGTATAATAAATGGACTTTAGATATTTAAAATTGGTTGAACCTTTCTTTAGAAACAGATAAAATTATCCCTGAAATCTAAAATTTCAGGGATAATTCCTCAATCTTTTATCTAACTTATTACAAGGAAACTTAATTTAAATAAATCCGCTGATATAATGAAAAATATCAATTCAAATGTCAAATAAATTCTACTATCTTCTAGAATATATATTTATTATCAATAGGGTCTTAAAAAAAGGAGACGGATCAGTATTTTGCAGAAGGATCAACCTTGGAAACTTGGAACTGGAACAGGAAAAGAATTATCGAGCGTTTTTATGGGGTCCACTGAATTAAGTATTTATTTTCAACTTGGGACTATAAAGTTGGAATTTAAAATTTTGCCCATGCTTGTCACATCCGTAACGATCTTCAACTATATAAGTTGACTTAATGTATCCTATGCAGTATTTATATTCCACTGCCACTGGCCTCTGATTCATAGCAAGATAAGTCCAAAATTTAATAATAATCCCAGTAAGAATTAATTAAGAAGCATGCAAAATAATACTTATTTATAAAAGTCACACGGAAATTTTAAATATCAAAAATTCAATGATGATGCAACGTAAATCATATATTTTCAGATTGTCAACACATAGTAAAATATAAATGACCTAAATATAATTAATTTTATAGCGTAATAAACAAAATTATGTTCATCAGTTGTATATACTACGGAAGATTAAAAACAAGATATTTATGACTAGAACTAGTATTTTTCTATAAAGAAAATTATAAATTAGATAGATCCAGATAAAATAAATATCTAAGCGTAAATATTATAAAGTCCAGATGTGTAAAATTATTTGACTTCCTCGATGAATAATGAGCTTGGGAATTCCACATGTAACCTAAAAGTATATTTATTATATGTAAAATTATAAAGTAATACAGTTTTTTATGACAAGAAAATTTTTTAAATGTTTAGTTCTTCAAAAACAGACAGCTGCGAATTATTTTTTGTTAAGAATGTTTTTAGATACGGTAAGGATTTAAAATGTGATTGAAGAGTTAAATGTTTTACAGACCAGGATCACAGTAACTTATAGTATTTATCAGTTTAAGACATTTTATCATAGAAAGCAAAGGTACGTATTAATCAGAATATAGAAATACCACATAATAATTTAAGCTTAAATATGTATATAAACAAAGCTTGTGTTCAATAATTAAATAGTAGAAAAATATCCAGAAATGGATCTTTAACTTGATTTTTTAATGATAAAATTATTATACCACCGCTGAATATATAAAAAATGATAATCGCGGATATTTAAAATCATTGTTACTTCATAAAAAAAAATTGTTTCTATAACGAGAAATACCGAAACTTGTACCCACTGCTAGTATTTGACTGTAGTAGACAATCCTGGATGGAGGAAAACTCGGTCACAGATATTAAAATACTACCAACTTTAAGAAAAACTATTATTAAAGACCTACAATAAGCTTATGCCTACTTACTAAAGATGAGATACAATCTTTAAAAAGAAGAAATCTCATGGATTAAAAGGAATACGTTTTATTAGTTTTATTTCTTCTTAAAAAATACATAAAATGTATTCATTGTAGGAAAATAACAAATACTGAAAAATGTTCAAAATTATAGACTTCTAAAAGTAGTATGCTTAAAGTATGCTTTTTCATTTGAAGATTAAAAACTCCAAATTTTGTTGTTTAATAAATATATAAATTTTTATAAAAATTAAAAATTTAAAAAATAAGCATAATATAAAAATTTATAAAAAATATTAAATTCAAAAAAGTAACAAAATTATAATAAAATATAAAATAAAAAAATAAAAAAAGAAAAATTTAATATATATAAATATTTTTAATAATTATAAATTTATAAAATAAACTCCTATTTTCCTCTTCTTCTTAAAATAATAAAAATGCTTATATAATAATCTGGATATTTATTAAAAACGAAATTATTATTAGTTATAATTAATTGAATTTGATTTTAGTA
>JABUQX010120655.1:55000-61382 GCA_015478945.1 Trachelipus rathkii | reverse complement strand
AATATAAAATATAATCAGAGCTGGGCCACGGCTATAATCAAATTTTCGGAAGGTCCGTCATTCCGGCTATTCGGCTTTGCCCTAAACTAGTGCGTCGTCGTGCTATTCCGACTTGCATTAAATTGAAAAGCTCTCAGTGCAAAGAGTATTAACTATTGCGGCTATATCGGCATCACGCGATACCGTTAAATTACAAAGTAAACTTTTAGCGCGATAACGAAAAGCATGCCTTATCATTTGTAAACCTTTATTATAAAATAGAATAAAACAAGAATTATAAATCAATAATTTATTTTTATATAAATGGTTAACTACATAAATTAGTAAAATAACTAATTCATAGCATATAGGTCCTCTTCAACTCCTCCATGTTCACTTCCTGGCTAAAATATCAGCTTCCTGACAGGAGGTCCAAAATAATTTCCTTTGAGGAAAAGAAGGTCCTCAAACCTTTCCTCCTTCAAGGACGATCTCTTGGCCCTGAGGATGTCCCCACCCGCGCTGAAGCACCTCTCCACAGCTGCTGAACTAGGAATGGGGGTATTATATTTTATAAATAGATCTATCCATATCTCCCTATGCTGGTTGGGGAAACAGGAACAGCTCGGATCTTCTTGAGAGGGCACCCACTCCTCCATGGACTTTCGTATGACGATTTCCACATCCTGTTGCTGGCTTGCTCTGCGTACCAATACTCTAGAAAACAATTTACTGAATAGGAGTGCGTCTGAATTGTGGGGTTCTTTTTCTGTTGGCTGGCCAAGCTGACGCTGCTGCTGTTTCTCAGTGGGTTTGATGGAGTCCCCTATCTTCCGGGTAATCCTGTCCCCGATCTCCTCCACCATGTCAGGTGCAATGCTTTCTAGGGCCTTAAGGGTGAAGGAGGGGTGAAGGGCAGTGGCCATAAGGAGATCCCTATTCTGAAAGAGGTGGCCAAACCTCTTTTCATAGCCACTGAGGAGGGCCTGTACTAGTGGCCTTGCATACACAAGATGAATATTTTCACTCTTCTCCTCAAGGCTGGTCTTCATCAACCAAAGTTGGGGTAGGAGGGTGCCCATGTATGCCCTTTTCTCCCCCTGAAGCATATCAAGACACTGCGCCACAGGCTGCATGACCAATGTGTACTCGTTCATGACCTGAAAGAGTGAAAATTAATATATTGCTTAGTTACGTAAGCATAATTGATTATTAATAAAAATACGGGAGCACGAGAGCGAGGTATCTGTATGGAATAGGGCGAATAGATCAAGAGTGAGGGTTGTACAGATGGACAATCTGAGGGCGTTCTTGGCAGTTAGGAGATTGGATAAGATGAGGAACGAGTTTATCATGGAAGCGTGTCTTGCGGGTAAGGGAAAAGACTGCCAAATTTGATGAGGATTTTGTAAGATGGTTTGGACATGTGGAGAAGGTGGAGAACACCATATTGGTTAAGAAAGTGTATAAGAGCACATGTGAGAGTGTTTTGCCTGTCGGACGACCGGAAAAAAAGGTGGATATATTCAGTTAGAGATTGTTTACGAAGTAGCGATATGAGTGTTGGGCAAGCAAGAGCGATGGTACAGGTACAGAACAGGGATTAATGGAGGGGGTTTGGGTTTGTGAGGAGATTTATAATTTAATAAATTTATTAAATTATAAATAAAAATATTAAAAGAGCAATTGCTACTTTAAAAATACTTTATATTTACCTCGACGTCTACCTCTGTGAGAGGGGAACCTCCCTTGGGCTGCTTGATGAGGATGGTGTTTATGGCATCCATTTGGTTTTCGACCCTTAAAACCTCCAGAAGGACCATCACACTATCATATAGGGAGTTCCATCTGCAGAAATAAATATAACTTTATATAAAATATCAAAAACTTATAAAATGAACTTGTCTATAATTAATCGGCAACAATTTCTTACGCTAAATTTCTTTTTTTAATAGTAACTACTACTACCTTGTCACCACAGGAGTCTTCAGTTTTCTTTTGGCGACAATCTTGATCTGGTTGGCCACCACTGGGGCCCTGTTCTGAAGGTTCCACAGGGCCTGGATCTTAGCTATGGTCCTCCTCCACTGTGAGCCCCCCTTGCTCCAGCCCTGTATATCACTCACATCTGTTGTCGCCAACAGATTGAGTGTGTGAGCACTGAAACAATAAGATATTTAATTCAAGAAATTCAAAGATTATTAGTTAAATCTTAAATGACAAATCTTTATTTGTTAATACTTATTACTTAATAATATTATTAATATATATTAGTAGCATTTAGCACTAGTTTTCGCGAATTCTAAGTACCTGCAGCGGTGTTGAGGCGGCAGACTTGGGTTGTCACCCTCAGCCCTCAGGAGCTCCTGGAGATCCACAATCTCCAAGTCAGGATAATCAGGGTCCATAGGAAGGTTCTCCTGGTCCTGGTTGGACTCACCAAAGGCGTTGAAGGCTGCCACGTAGTTGGTGCCATTGTCCGTAGTGGTGGCCTTCACCTTACCGTGGATGCTAAACTCATGATGAATCTCTGTGATTAGTTTCCCCAGTAACTGGTGAGTTTGCCTTTCCTAAAGACAATAATTTTATTGTTTTAGTCTGTAAATTAAATAATATTTACACCTCATATGTTCTTATGGTTATGAGACTAAGGTATAAAATGACAAAATTTAACTTTTTAATTTTCTTACCTTCACCTCCCTGACCGCCAAAGTTGCATGGCACCTTTTGAGGTTGACCCTGTCAATCCAGTGGACTGTCATTCCCAAGAAGGACCTATTGTGGGCGGTCCAACTGTCGGCTGTAGTGGCCACCCACTTCTGGTGGAAGAGGTTGTTTATCAGTCGAGTCTTCCCCTTTTGCATCAGCTTTTCAATATCCCTGCTCAAAGTCCTCCTTGAGGTGGGATGAAACTCGGGATTAATGAGGTAAAACATCTCCTTCGTGTAAGGATCATCAGCTAAATCCAGTGGCATCATTGAATGAATGAACCACCTAATGATGAAAAAGTAATTAAGTTAATAAATCAATATATTTTAAATTTTTAATAAAAATATTTTTAAAACGTGAAGACGCTAAGTCGCTCATATACCTATTTAAAAAAAAATTGAGTTCAATTAAAATAACTAATATTATGTTTCTGAATTTTTTCACCTGGTGTAACCTTGTCTTGCTCTCTGCTGGCTGAACTTTGACCTGAAGCTCTCATCCAGAGACATCTGACGCTTGCGAGACTCACTCTCCCTTGAACTGGAGCGACCGCGCTTGCTAAGCCCTTCAATGGCTGCAGAGAGGTGAGGGAGAAGGTCATTGTGCATCTGGTATATAAAAATAATACAAACTTTAATTACAAATTTTTTAATTTTCTTTGATAACATTTGTATAAAGTATCAAGACTTTATACAAGAGTGTTTAAATCTTGATAACTAATTAACTAGCAACACCAGTTAGTTGTTGTGATCTTATCTAAATTATTTAATTAATAATTATTTAAACTTACATGCTTGTAATGCTGCTTGAGGTGGGACCTTGTCTGGGTGCTGTAGGAAAGCCCCTTCTTCCCTTTGCAGGCAGGATGTTTACACTTGGCAACACCAGTGTGAATCTTCCTAAGAGACACCCCATCAACTTTCTCATCAGTCCTCAAAAATTTTTCAAAGATGAAGAAACTGAAATAAATAGAAGTTTTTAATTTTTTTGAATTTGACTATTGTAATTTCATATTTAAATGTTCAATCATGAAAAAATTCAAAAAAAAGTTAATTTACTAGATTTTATTTAAAGATTTAATTTGGTTACTTTATAGTCTTTACTCTTTACTATGCTCTTTAGTCTTTAGTCTTTAGTCTTTACTATAGCATGGAGGCGAGTTTCTTACCTCTCAAGAGTGAGCAAATAGCTTTTCAACTCTTTGACGGCATCCTCGTTGCCCTCTTGGCCTTGGTTTCCAGGATCCCTCGTCTCCTCACAATCAAGGGTTACAGTGACAGGAATCACTAAGCTCAAAGACAACAGATCTTTGGCCTGTCCATGTCACCAGCTCTCATTAGTATAATGCGTGAGAGCGCTCCTTTAAGACTACACATGGGCAAGCACGGGTAAAAACCCCGCCCCCCCCCCGCCCCCGCCCGCCCCCCCCCCCGCCCCTGCCCGCCCCCCGCGAAACCAGGCACACGTGCCAAACACACCAAAAAACACAAACCAGAACACACACCAAAAAAAAAAACACAGAAACAATGAAAACTGATCTCAGAAACACCTCTGCGTAACCTAGTGCACAAAACTTATCCATGTATATAATTATTTTAATAAATATTTATGTTATATTGTATACCAAATTATTTAATTATTCAAGATACTGAAAATAAATAAATCCAATTAATATACTATATATAAATTATCATATATAATAATAATATATATATATATATAATATATAATAATATATAATATAATAAATATATAAATATATATAAATAATATATAAAATATATATTATATATAATAAATTTAAATATATAATAATATATAATGATAATAATAAATATATAATAATATATAAATATATAAATTATAATATCATATATAAATAATATATATTATATACTATATATTTATATTATTAATATATATATATAATAATAAATATACTAATATATATATATAAATAATAAATATATATTATTATATATATATAATATATATAATATACTAATATATATATATTATATATATATATTATTAATTGTTAATACTATATATTTTAACTAGTAATTAATTCTTAGTCAACTAGTAAACTAATAAATCAGTAAATTAGTAATGATATAATTAAATTATTACTTAATACTTAAGTAACATAATAAATAATAATACCCTAATTAATAAAATCAATAACAAATGGACAAGAACATACACAAAGGAATTTTGAAATAAAAAACTGCGTGTTTAAAACAGGTTGCACTTTTCTTCTTTTAGCTTTTGACACATCTTATTCGTATTAGTATAGAACTAAGACTGAAAATATTATTACACACTTATCACTACAATGCCACGCCTTTTTCATACCAATATAAAACCCGTTTTCGAAAGTGACTTGTCATCAGGGAGAACGGAGTTAGGGTTCACTTAATTAATTTTAAAAAATTCCATAGCCGAAACGATAGCCGCGGAAAAATGCAGTGCGTCGTTGGCTTGTCCGACTATTTAAAAAAAAAATTCGGCTACGACTACGGCTATAAGAATTGATAGTGCGGCGTAGCCGATTTAGAACCGGAATACCGAAAAATACGTTGCGGCAATGCCCAGCTATGATTATATATATATACTATATAATATATAATATCAATAATCATAATAATATATATATATATATATATCATATACATAAATATATATATAATAAATCATATATATATAATATATAATATATATATATATAAATACTATATATAATTATTTCAGCAATTCCATACAGTAACCGATCTATCGCTAAGCTTATGAAACCTTAGCTACATTATACTTATCAAAAAAGAGTAAATTTTTGAATGTTAAACTTTATTTTGCTGAAAATTCAATAAATATTGAATTAATTACAGAGCAAAAACGAATTACGGGCGGAGATAATCTTTCAATAATAAATTTAATATATAATATAAATATATAATATATAATATATATTAATATAGTATATATAATATATATACTATAATAATAATAAATATATTAAATAAATAATATAACTATATATAATATATAATATATATAATCAAGATAGTATAATATACATAATATATGATATTATTCAAGTCATTATCTGTCCCCTGTTACAAGAAAAAATTAAAAAATAATATCCTTTAAAAAGAGTGGCTGAGTAAACAAAAAAAAAAATTAATATATACATAAATTGAAATGGTGTTTCTCCCTAATCAAATTGATCAAAAAACAATTTCATATTACTCTGATAAAAAAAAAAATCGCACTCATTTCCACGAAATTATATCCGGGAATGAGTTTTTCGGCGATTATATTAAAATCTAATCAATATTTCTTAATAATAATCTTTGAACTAGCTCAAGTTTGAAAGTCATTTAAGACAATGGTATCGAACCTCACTTCAAGGAATGTTTCAGTAAAGTCTTTTATATCTTCTTCAAAATAAAAATACAGAAAACAAACCAATAAAAAGTAAAAAAAAAAAAAAGATAAAAAAAAAACAAGTAAAAAAAAAAATAAAAAAAAACATTAAAAGATGAAAAAGTTGCATTTTATGATTATAATTGTTGCAAGTCAGATGAAATAAAGAAAATTCCCTTGCAAATTGGGAAATTTCTTTTAGGAAAGTCCAAAATCGAACCCTTCCTGAAATCCCATTTAAATAAGAGACATTTATTATTATAATATATTT
>JABUQX010120655.1:37500-50000 GCA_015478945.1 Trachelipus rathkii | reverse complement strand
TATATATATATATATATATATATATATATATATATATATATATATATATATATAACAAATAAAATATATATATATATATATATATATATATATAGTATATATATATATATATATATATATATATATATATATATATATATATATATATATATATAAGTAGCTGCTACATATATTTGAGGAAAGGACTAGAGATATTTGCTTTAAACTTGGAATATAATCTATATATGTGTTAAGGACGAAACAGGGTAAATTTCAAGTTGGTGGGATGTATATAGAGGGGGGTCACCCCCGAGGGTGGACGCCGATATTTGGTTTACGCTCTTTTTGCGGGATCTGAGCGATCGAAATTAAGCCTAACGAGAGTTAGGTTCGAGCGTGGATGACGTAACTCGTCCGGATTACGAGATTACTCATCACGGAGAGGCGCGGCGCGCACATACAACATACACATACCCATTATTATTATTGTTATTACCATTATTATTTATCCCCGAAGGGGTCACTTCTGAGTTGTTTTTTAAACCCTTCTGCGCCTGCTTCAGTGACTCCGAGTCCGCACTGCATGGCAACTGCACCGGTCCGCACCGCACCGCACCGTCCCTCTGGCTCCGACATATATCTATATAAGTTAGAGTTAACGTATCGAGCTAAAATTTGGAGTGGTGTTAGATGATGACGTACCCCATTCGTATACGAAGTTACGTCCCCATGGGTCCCCCGAAGGGGGACCTCACCCCCTAAAAAAAAAATTAATTGATCGTATAAAGCTGAAATTTGGTGAGAGGATTCGGAGTTGAGTTTCTAGAAAGAGTTAGTATAGGAATCTGAGGAGTTGGCTCCGGCACCGGTGCTGGAGCCACTGCGGTGCTTAGTTAATAAACATTCGTATAACAATAATATGGTGTGTTTATATAGTTATAGCGATCTGTTACATTCGAAAATAAATGGGTTTCAGAACCACAAGAAAAGATAAAAATAAAAAAAAAAATAAATAAATAAATAAATAAATAAATAAATAAATAAATAAATAAATAAATAAATAAATAAATAAATCTTACACTTTTTATGTTTATAACTTTACAAATTTTACGTTTTTACACCCTAAAGCAGTAAAATCAAACACCATCCATCTACCTTCTGGCAAACTCCTATTGATCTATGAATCTATTGATCTATTGATTAAGAGTCAATTTTTTTACTAAAATTGTAAACGTTTTACATACCCTAAAGCAGTAAATCAGTAATCAAACAGCCCTCCATACCCTCATACCCTATCACCCTCCTGCTGCAGTGTGCTGATCTATTGATCTATTGATTAAGGGCAAATTTTTTACTAAATGGTTAAACGTTTTTACATACCCTTAAAGCAGTAAATCAGTAAATCAAACACCATCCATCTACCTTCCTGTCACCCTCCTGTCCAGTTGTGATCTATTGATCTATTGATTCAAGGTCATATTTTTTACTAAAATTGTAACGTTTTACATACCCTAAAGCAGTAAATCACTAAATCAAACCACTATCCAAACTCCCTCCGGACCATCTGTGATCTATTGATCTATTGATTTAATGATCTATTGATTCTACAAATTTCATGTTTTTACAACCCTAAAGCAGTAAATCACTAAATCAAAACCCACTATCCAACCACCCTCCTGACCATCTATGATCTAATTGATCTATTGATTAAGGTCAAATTTTTACTAAAAATGTAACGTTTTACCCATACCCTAAAGCAGTAATCACTAAATCAAAAACCACTATCCAACCTCCCTCCTGACCATCTATGATCTATTGATCTATTGATTAACGTCAAATTTTTACTAAAATTGTACGTTTTAACATACCCTAAAGCAGTAAATCACTAAATCAAACCACTATCCAACCCCCATCCAGCCACCTTCCGGCCATCCTGATCTATTTGATCTATTGATCTATTGATTCAAGTCACATTTTTGAGTATCATTTTGGATTAACATTAACATAAAATCAAGTTCTTTATACAAGCATCAATCAAGTATACTCAAACGTAACAAAGTTTTCACATTAATAAAGATTACCTTAGCATCATCTAAACTAAGAATATAATACACAATGACAAACCTGACACATCTAAACAGGAATAAACTGTAAACGTTAACAAAGTTCTTCACATTAACAACAGTAAAGTAAACTAACATAAGCCCCACCCCACCCCAAAAAAAGGGGGGGGGGGACGTATGTTTCCTATTCACACTTTATAAGGCATATCTTAACATAACAATGTAATTTAACATTAACATGCGTAAGATTTAACAAAAATTTACACAACATTGGTTTAAACATCATATAATCAACGAATATACTCTAACATAAAAAATGTCACATCAATAAAGCTAACATGGTGTAACATGAACTAAGAAAATAATGACAAAAGACAAACCTAACACAACTTACACATGAATAAACTGGTTAATGTTAACAAAGTTCCACACTAACACCTCTAAGTAAAACTAAACACTTCACACAAAAACGTAAACCTATTCTTACTTTTCAAGCATATCTCTAACATATTATCGTTAACTTTACACTGACACAGTAACATCACATTAATAAAGCTTACTTAGCATTCATCGGAACTATGAATATAACCCACAACGACAAACCTAAAAACACATCTTAAACAGGAATAAACACTCAAACGTTAACAAAGTTTCACCCTTAACAACAGTAAAGTAACTAACGTAACAACATACAAAACGTAACTTATTCACACTTTTCTAACATAAAAACAATGTTAATTTTACATTAAAGACTAATATTTAATACAAAAAATTTACCATAAACCGTGGTAATTATCATAACAGACCAATGAGTATACTCAACATAATAAGGTTTTCACATTAATAAAGCTAACCATTTAGCACAACTGAACTTAAGAAAATAAATGATTACAACAACAAAGCTGAACACACCTTAAGAGGAATTAAACTTGTTAACATTTAACAAAGTTCGCGCTTAACAACAGTAAAAGTAACTAACATTGCAAACGTCCAAAAACGTAACTTATTCACACTTGGTCAAGTATGTCTCTAACATAACAATGTTAATTTTAACCATTTAAACATTGGTAATATTTTAACAAAAAATTTAGCATAAACCTGTCTAACCAGCATAATACCTAATGGATAAAGACAAACAAAGTAAAGTTTTTATTCTCTGTAAAGCTAAACTATGAACATAACATACTTAACACACAAAATGGCTACACGAATAAACAGCCAGACCCAACATCTTAAACAACAAAGCGTACATAAAGGGACAGTAAAACAAGTTTTCAGGTGTATAACATATAATTTCCAATAAAAAGAACATTAAATAAATAAATACATTCAAACATATAAGTTTTTTATTTTAAATATATTAATCCTTCTAATCAGGGGGACATAGGATTCTGTGAAAAATTTGAGCAAGTTCTATATGTTTCTCCAGAGATTCAACTCCATCCGATAGGATGTAAGCATAAATACAACCAGCGGCACTAAACCATTTTTCTGCATATTTCGGTTCAACAGCACTCACTCGCTCACGCCAGAGAGAAGTAAACGTATCCTGGCTGATAGTTATTAAGGCATTTCTGTATACTGCATTATACCGGAAACCACATGTTTCAGTGTAAATATCGTAGATTACACCATGAGCTATATGAATTAAGTCCTCGAGTATGTCAACATCTTTAAGATGAGACTTTAAGTCGTTTTTCATATCAAACAAAGCTGTTATATTTTCAGATGACTGAACAGTGAAACCTATACACGTACGCATGAATGTGACGCATCATTGAGGTTCCAATAGTTGCGACATCAAATACTTTTAACATCTATCAGACGCAGTTTGAAAGCAACATCTATATCTATATAGCCTCTCAGCTGTCAACCTTCTGATTTTCAATAGGAGGAGATGTCTCAGAGACACATAACTCATTCTTTACCCAAGCTTCAACGCTGTCATAATCTTGAGGAATTCTCCAACAAACAGATTAAAGAGTCTATTACTTGCACCCCAATTGGAATACGAAAAAAATGTAATGACACATCGTGGTATTGCGAAGTCCTCGTAAAAGAGGACATCGTAGGAGCAGAACGAGAGGTCATCATTACCAACACAGCGAAAAATGTCTTACTGACGAAAATCGTATGTTATATAAACAGATCTAAAAGGTAACGAGATTCTTCTTTCAACCAATCAGAAGAAAGTAAACAAGAATACAACGCACAAACGAACCATATCAGTTCAAAAGGGGTATATATTCTCGTTAGACAACAACAACTAATTTCGGATAAACCTAGTACAAAAATAAGTTCTTTATATACTAACCAACGAAAATATGCTACGTAACATGTTGTCACATTAATAAAGCTAAACATAGGCATTACCAGAACTGAGAGAATATAATTGTACAATAAACAAAATCTAAACACACATTACGGCTAGAATAAAACAAAAACTAACATTAAACAAAGTTCCATACTTAACAGAGGAAAGTACCTAGCACAGCATACAAAAACGTAACCTATTCACACTTTTCAGGCATATCTCTAACATATCAATTTTAATTTTACATCAACAACTGATTTACGTAGCATTTAGAGTATCATATTCGGATAAACATAGCACAAAATGACTTTTCTTTATATTACTAACCATCGAATTATAATGATATAACCATAACCAAGGTTTTCATTATTAATAAAGCTAACATATGCATCATATGGATAAGAAAATAATGTACAACGACGAATCTATCACAACTTTAACATGAATAAACTGTTAGCATTAACAACTTCCGCCCTTAAACAACAGTAAAGTACATAACACTTCGTCCAAAACGTAACCTATATTCACACTTTTTCATGCATATCTCTAAACATATCAATGTTAATTTTACATTAACATCGTAATATTTAACAAAATTTAGCATAAACCTGTCTAATCAATCATACTGACAAAGAATATATGCTGACGTAACAAATGTTTTACATCAAACTTCGTAACATTTAACAAAAAATTCATCATAACACGTCTATAATATCATTTAATCCCAAGCGGAATAATCGCAAAACATAACAAAAGATTTAACCAAACATAACAAAAAAATAACAAAATTTTATCCTAACATGACATTAAAAATAAGTTCTATGAGTTGAAAAAAATCACAGTATAAGCGTAAAATTTACTGCATTTTAAAGCCAGTAAATCAGTAAATCAGTAAATCAAAACCACCATCCCTGCAGTCCCCTACCCGTCCCACCCACCTGTGATCTATTGAGAACTATTGATTCAGGGCATATTTCAAGTATCATTTTGACAAACATAAACATAAAAATAAGTTCTTTATATACTAACCTACGAATATATGCTTACCAAACAAAGTTTTAGCATCAATAAAGCTAACAAATCCATAAACTCTGAATTAGGAATATAATGTACAAATTGCAAACCTAAACATACCTCGCGTATGAATAATCAGCTAACATCCTGAAAAATTCCCTACTGACCAAGGTAAGTAGCAAACAGGTCATACAATACTCGAAATTTCCCAATTTTCGAGCATATTAGCAACAGTAAAGCCGTATTATCTAACAAAATCCCTTTAACAAAGTTACCCTCTATCAAAGATGCTACCATCTTGAACTATGAATGACACTATCTTTCATCAAAGTGTCACGTCGTTTCGAGTATAACATTCATTTGACCTAGGAATAAACGTAGACATTGGCAAAAGTCTAGGGCAAACCTAACATTATTCAACAAAAACTTAACCTAGGCTCACGTTTCTAACACATCATCGTCAGATAACACAGTAATATCTTACAAAAACTCAGTCATTTTCTAACAAACAGTGTAATTTCCACATTGTTCATAGTAATACTTTAACATAACGTACTTAACCTACTGAATAAACAGTTTTCATTAACCAAGGGTATCTAAAGCAACACATTACCTGCCGAGAGAAAACCCAGGGGGATGCGCCCCTTGAAAAGGTGTGAATCCCTGCGAGGGGGGATCACCCGAAGGGTGTAAGCGGGCTTTGGGCCTCAGCCCGAAGGGCTGAGGCCTAAAGCCCGCTTACACCAGGTCTCTAAATAAGCTCTCTAATCATATTACTATAATATTAACATTTTTTTTTTTTTTTTTTTTTATTTTTACATTTTCCTATGTAAAAACTTTACCAGATTCAAAAAAAATGTATTCCTTTCGCGTAGCTATTGTAATTTTGAGAATATATTTTTTTTTTTGTTTTTTTTTTTTTTTTTTTTTTACATTTTCCGCACTAAAATGTTACCAGCGATTCCAACAATGTATTCCTTTTTTCCCTGTATCTATTGTAGTTTTTGAGATATGAGTTGAGTTTTTAAACCAATTATCATATATATATATATTATATATATATAGATATTTATTTAAGTAATTATAAAAATAAATTATATTGTATATATATGATAAATATATATATATTTATATATATATATATATATATATATATATATATATATATATATATATATATAGTCAGAGTGTCTAAAGCTAACATCATGTAATTTTAGAAAGGCAGCACCTACAGTAAAACAAATTGCATATTTGGGAATCAGCGGAATTCTAGAAGGGGTTTTATATTCTAATTTTTATTTTATTTTTATTTTTTTTATTCGTCGGAAATATAACAACGAGCCATAATTTTCTCTAAGCAATTGACGATATTTTTATCATCTAAAATCTAAATTAAGTAGCCAGGCAATGCTCAGCCTACGACTGAAAAACGAATAAATGTGAAGCAACATATCTTCATTACTATAGTATTTTTATATATTTAGATTGTTATTTCATTATTATTTGATTTTTTATATTTCAAAATATTTGGAAAAAAAAATATTCTAAAAGAAAATCGATTTATAGAGTTTTTAGAAGAGATTAAAAATCAATTTAGATGAAGAATTTAAATTTGGAAACGTATGTTAAGAAGTAAAAAAAAATTTTTTTCCTTGTAATTAAAGTAATAGGATATTGTAAAGGTAATAATTTTTTTTTTTTTTAACTAAAGGAATACCATTGGGTAAACCGCAAAGATGGCATGAGTCGGGGTCTCTCGGCCTCCCGGTGGATCACTTCTGAGTTGTTTTTTAAACCCTTCAGCGCCTGCTTCAGTGACTCCGAGTCCGCACTGCATGGCAACTGCACCGGTCCGCACCGCACCGCACCGTCCCTCTGGCTCCGACATATATCTATATAAGTTAGAGTAACGTATGGTGAGCTAAAATTTGGAGTTGGTGATTAGATTTGATGACGTAACCCCATTTCGTATACGAAGTTACGTCCCCATGGGTCCCCCCGAAGGGGGGACCTCACCCCCTAAAAAAAAATTAATTGATCGTATAAAGCTGAAATTTGGTGAGAGGATTCGGAGTTGAGTTTCTAGAAAGAGTTAGTATAGGAATCTGAGGAGTTGGCTCCGGCACCGGTGCTGGAGCCACTGCGGTGCTTAGTTAATAAACATTCGTATAACAACAATATTGGTATGCTTATATATGTTATAGGATCTGTACATTTCGAAAATAATGGTTTCAGAACCATCCCAGAAAATAAAAATAAAAATAAATAAATAAATTAAATAAATAAATAAAATAAATAATAAATAAATAAATAATAACATAAAAAATAAAATTTCGTACACTTTTATTAAAATAACTTCCAAATTTACGTTTTTACATACCCTAAAGCAGTAAACAAACACCATCCATCTCCATCCAACCACCTTCCTGTCCAGTTGTGATCTATTGATCTATTGATTAAGGTCAATTTTTTTACTAAAATTGTAACGTTTTACATACCCTAAAGCAGTAAATCAGTAAATCAAACACCATCCATCTACCTTCCTGTCACCCTCCTGTCCAGTTGTGATCTATTGATCTATTGATTAAGTTTTAATTTTTTACTAAAATTGTAAAGTTTTACATACCCTTTAAAGCAGTAAATCAGTAAATCAAACCACCATCCATCTACCTTTCTGTCACCCTCCTGTCCAGTTGTGATCTATTGATCTAATTGATTAAGGTGCATATTTTTTACATAAAATTGTAACGTTTTACATACCCTAAAGCTGTAAATCACTAATCAAACCACTATCCAACCACCCTCCTGACCATCTGTGATCTATTGATCTATTGATTAAGGTCATATTTTTTACTAAAATTTTCATGTTTTACATACCCTAAAGCAGTAAATCACTAAATCAAACCACTATCCAACCACCCTCCTGACCATCTATGATCTATTGATCTATTGAGTTAAGGTCAAATTTTTACTAAAATTGCTAACGTTTTACATACCCTAAAGCAGTTTAAATCACTAAATCAAACCCACTATCCACCTCCCTTCCTGACACATCTATGATCTACTGATCTATTGATTAAGGTCAAATTTTTTACTAAAATTGTAACGTTTTTACCAATACCCTAAAGCAGTAAATCACTAAATCAAAACCACTATCCAACCACCATCCATCCACCTTCCTGGCCATTCCTTTGATCTATTTGATCTATTGATCTATTGGATTCAAGTCACATTTTGAGTATCATTTTGGATTAACATAACATAAAATAAGTTTTATACAAAGATCAATCAATATATGTCAACTAACAAAGTTTTTCACATTAATAAGATACTTAGACATCATCTAAACTTAAGAATATTATACACCAATGACAAACCTGACACATCTTAAACAGGAATAAACTGTAAACGTTAACAAAGTTCTACACTTAACAACAGTAAAGTAACTAACATAGCACACAAAGACGTAACCCTCTTACACTTTTTCAACATATCTCTAAACTAACAATGTTAATTTTACATTAACATGGTAATATTTAACAAAAATTTATCACAACATTGGTTAACTATCATACTAATCAACGAATATACTCTAACATAATAAGGTTTCCACATCAATAAAGCTAACATGGTGTAACATGAACTAAGAAAATAATGTACAAAGACAAACCTAACACAACTTACACATGAATAAACTGTTAACATTAACAAAGTTCCACACTTAACACCTCTAAAGTAACTAACACTTCACACAAAACGTAAACTATCTTACTTTTTTTCAAAGCATATCTCTAACCATTATTATCGTTACTTTTAACACTGACACAGTAAACACAACATTAATAAAGCTTACTTAGCATCCATCTGAACTATGAATATAACCCACAACGACAAACCTAACACATCTTAAACAGGAATAAACAGTCAACGTTAACAAAGTTTCACCCTTAACAACAGTAAAGTAACTAACATAACATTCAAAAACGTAACTTATTCACACTTTTCTAACATAACAATGTTAATTTTACATTAAGACTGTAATATTTAACAAAAATTTACCATAACCGTGTGTAATTATCATACAGACCAATGAGTATACTCTAACATAATAAGGTTTTCACATTAATAAAGCTAACATAGCATCAACTGAACTAAGAAAATAATGTACAACAACAAAGCTAACACACCTTAAGCAGGAATAAACTGTTAACATAACAAAGTTTTCAGTACTTAACAACAGTAAAGTAACTAACATAACATCCAAAAAAAACGTAACTTATTCACACTTGGTCAAGCATGTCTCTAACATAACAATGTTAATTTTACATTAACATGGTAATATTTAACAAAAAAATTTAGCATAACCTAACTTAACCAGCATAATACCTAATGGATAAAGACAAACAAAGTAAAGTTTTTATTCTCTGTAAAGCTAAACTATGAACATAACATACTTAACACACAAAATGGCTACACGAATAAACAGCCAGACCCAACATCTTAAACAACAAAGCGTACATAAAGGGACAGTAAAACAAGTTTTCAGGTGTATAACATATAATTTCCAATAAAAAGAACATTAAATAAATAAATACATTCAAACATATAAGTTTTTTATTTTAAATATATTAATCCTTCTAATCAGGGGGACATAGGATTCTGTGAAAAATTTGAGCAAGTTCTATATGTTTCTCCAGAGATTCAACACCATCCGAAAGGATGTAAGCATAAATACAACCTGCGGCACTAAACCATTTTTCTGCATATTTCGGTTCAACAGCACTCACTCGCTCACGCCAGAGAGAAGTAAACGTATCCTGGCTGATAGTTATTAAGGCATTTCTGTATACTGCATTATACCGGAAACCACATGTTTCAGTGTAAATATCGTAGATTACACCATGAGCTATATGAATTAAGTCCTCGAGTATGTCAACATCTTTAAGATGAGACTTTAAGTCGTTTTTCATATCAAACAAAGCTGTTATATTTTCAGATGACTGAACAGTGAAACCTATACACGTACGCATGAATGTGACAGCATCATTGGGTTTCCAATAGTTGCGTACATCAATACTTTTAACATTATCAGACGCAGTGAAAGCAACATCTATTCTATTATAGCCTCTCAAGCTGTCACCTCTGATTTCAGTAGGAGGTGATGTCTCAGATGACACATACTCATTCTTTACCCAAGCTTCAACGCTGTCGATAATCTTGAGGAATTCTTCAACAAACATGATTAAAGGTCTATTACTTGCACCCCCAATTGGAATACGAAAAAATGTAATTGACACATCGTTGGGTATTACGAAGGTCCTCGTAAAGAGGACATTCGTAGGAGCAGAACGAGAGGTCATCATACCAACACAGCGAAAAATGTCTTACTGACGAAATTCGGATGTCTACACAGATCTAAACGTAACGAGAGTTCTTTTCTTTCACCAATCAGAGAAAGTAACAAGAATACAACCACGAAACGAAACCATATTCCAGTTCAAAAGGGGTATATATTCTCGTTAGACAACAACAACAACAACAATAACATAGTACAAAAATAAGTTCTTTATATACTAACCAACGAATATATGCTAACGTAACATTGTTTTCACATTAATAAAGCTAACATAGCATTACCAGAACTAAGAATATAATGTACAATAACAAAATCTAACACACATTACGCTAGAATAAACAACTAACATTAACAAATTCCATTACTTAACATAGTAAAAGTACCTAGCACAGCCATACAAAACGTACCTTATTCACCACTTTTCAGGCATATCTCTAACATATCAATGTTAATTTACATTAACATCTGATTCACGTAGCATTTAGAGTATCATTTCGGATAAACATAGCATCAAAATTGAGTTCTTTATTATACTGAACCATCGAATTATATGTTAAACATAACCAAGGTTTTCATATTATAAAGCTAACCATTTGCATTCATATGGGACTAAGAAAATAATGTCTTACAACGGACGAATCTATCACAACTTAAGCATGAATAAACTGTTAGCATTAACACAAACTTCCGCCCTTAACAACAGTAAAGTACATAACACTTCGTTCCAAAACGTAAACCTATTCACACTTTTTCATGCATATCCTCTAACATATCAATGTTAATTTTACATTAACATCGTAATATTTAACAAAAGTTTAGCATAAACCTGTCTAATCATTACATACTGAAAAAGAATATAATGCTGACGTAACAAATGTATTTACATCAACTTCGTACATTTAAACAAAAAAATTCATCATTAAACCACGGTCTAAATATCATTAATCCCCAGCGAATAACGCAAACATAACAAAGTTTTAACCAAAACATAACAAAAATAACAAAAATTTTATCCTGACATAACATAAAATAAGTTCTTTGAGTAAAATATCACAGTAAAGCGTAAATAACTTTACTGATTTTAAAGCAGTAAATAAAATAAAGTCAGTAAATCAGTAAATCAAACCACCCATCCCTGCAGTCCCCTACCCGTCCCACCAGCCGGTGATTATTGAAACTATTGATTCAAGTCAATATTCAAGTATCATTTTGGACAAACATTAATCATAAAAATAAGTTCTTTATATACTAACCTTCGAATATATGCTTAACCAACAAAGTTTAGCATCAATAAAGCTAACAAATCATACCGCCGTACTAGAAATATAATGTACAAATGCAACTAACATACCTCGCGGTAATTGAATAATCAGTCTTTAACATTCCTGAAAAATTTCCCTACGAATCAAGGTAAAGTACTAACAGGTCATTACAATACCTCGATATGTTTCCCACTTTTCGAGGGCACATTTAGCAACAAGGATAAAAGCTCGTATTATCTAACAAAATCCCTTAACAAAGTGACCACTCTATCAAAGATGCTACCATCTTGAACTATGAATTGACACTATCTTCATCAAAGTGTCACTCGTTTCGAGTATAACATCATTTGACCTAGGAATAAACGTAGACATTAGCAAAAGTCTAGGGCAAACCTAACATTATTCAACAAAAACTTAACCTAGGCTCACGTTTCTAACACATCATCGTCAGTTAACACAGTAATATCTTACAAAAACTCATCATTTTTCTAACAAATCAGTGTTATTTCCAC
>JABUQX010120655.1:30000-32500 GCA_015478945.1 Trachelipus rathkii | reverse complement strand
GAGGTCAAGTATATGTATAATGAATGCAGTTAATTTTAACCTTGCAATCAAAATTTGTATTTGTAAATACCCTAATGTATTTTCACCATGCTAGGAATACGAAATCTAGACCCTAGCAAGATGATCACGTGCATTGTCTTGACCACTACGCTTAACGACGAGACGCACTCGACGTTAGGAGCCAAACAGGGGTACCGCGCATGGTGAATATAATACCATAAACGGGGGTTATTATGTATAATGAAAATGCAGTATTAACCTTGCAATCAAATTTGTATTTGTAAATACCCCCTAATGTATCCTAGCATGGTGAAAATACATTCATAGCGTAGTGGTCAAACACATGCACGCTCATCTGCTAGGGTCCAGGATTCGTATCCTAGCATGGTGAAAATACATTAGGGGGTATTTACAAATACAAATTTGATTGCAAGGTTAAAAATACTTGCAATTTCATTATTACATAATAACCCCGGTATATGGTATTATTATTCACCATGCGCGGTTACCCTGTTTGGCCCTACGTTCGAGTTCGAGCGGGAGGAACCGTAGTGGTCAAACACTTGCACGTACATCTGCTAGGGTCCAGATTCGATTCCCAGCAGGGTGAAACACATATCGAAATGGCAAACAAATATATTATATATATATATATTATATATAATATATATATATATATATATATATATATATACTATATATATATATTAATAATATATATATACTATTATAATATATATATATATATATATATATATATATATATATATAGTTTCAAATGTTAGTTTGTTAAAACTTAAAAGCTCTTTAATAATTTAAAGATTAAGGATATATATATCATAATTTTTTAGTCTTTTGGTCAGATATGGCATGTAGTTTAAAAGTTTTTTTACCAATTTCATTTACCTATTTCTGTATTGCATTTTTAAAGCTAGATTTATCAAAAATGTATTTTTTGTTAGGGGTAGTCATTTTGGATATCATACCCTTTTTAAGTTGTGTATCAAAAAAAAATTTTAAAAATAATTTTAGGGTTCCCAAATTTAGTTTTTAAATGGTTTCATATAGGCTTAATCATATTATTATATATTATTATGTTATAAGAAGAGGTTTTAGATTTTAATCGCATTATTAACTACAACAAAAAAAATACTAAAATATTTTTTTTACACTTTTTGTATGAATTATTCTTCTAAATAAATTTATTTTATTCAATAAATGTCTCATTATTACTTTCAATGAATTTATAACTATTTTTATTTTCAAAACTACCTTTTAAAAAATATAGGTCTCCGGCCGGAGAAAGCCGGAGACTAGTGGTCTCCGGCCGGAGCCAGAGATCTTTAAAAAGGCCGGAACTCCGGCCAAGCCGGAGCCGGAACCGGAGATCCGGTGCATCCCTAATATATATATATATATATATATATATAATATATATATAATATATATAATATATATATTTTTATTATATATATATATATATATTATATATATTATATATATATATATATATATATATATATATATATATATATATATATATAGGGCCTTTTTTGGAATTGGCCCCGCAGTCGATATTTTTTTGATATTTTTATCGATTATTTTTAAACGATTATTATATCGTTTTTATTTATTTTTTTTTTTTATATTTATTTTTAGCTTATATTTTATATTTTGTAACTTTATTTATATTTATTATTTTTTTCTTATATTCGAACAAAAAAATTCATTTTACAGTATTTTTCATTAAAAGAAAAATGAATAGTTGTTAAATGTAATATTTAAATTTTTATTATTTTATAAGATTATAATATTAATTATTTAGAGGTTAAAAATCTAACAATATCATTCAACATTGTTTCAAAAAGGTCTTTTTCTTTGTTTTTTTTCTCCAAATAAATTCGAAGATGTAGCCATCTAACATTTGTATCTTTACGTAAACGTATTTCATATTCACATCCTCTGGATCTACATCGCCATCTGTCTTTGTTTGAACTTAATGAAAGAGTCATAGGGTGGTTGTTCTTACATTTTCTTGAAGAATACAATATTCCTTTATCCTGTAAAAAATTAATCGCTTTTTCTTTAGAATTAATCTTCTGAAATAAGTCAACAATATTCATTGTAATGTAATTCATTTAAGTAATATGCTTAAAGATAATAATTTTAAATTAATTAATTATATATTCTTACACTAAAATTAAATTTCTTATAACAAATAAAACATAAAATTTAGAAAAGTTACTTCACAATTGGTTATAATAATTTTAAATTTAAATAAAAAAAATACATATTTATATAAGAATCGTTTAAAAATAATCGATATTTCTAAAAGTAATCGATATAAATATCAAAAAAATATCGACTGCGGGGCCAGTTCCAAAAAAGGCCCTCTCTCTCTCTCTCTCTCTCTCTCTCTCTCTCTCTCTCTCTCTCTCCTATATATATAATATAATATATATATATATATTGTATATATATATATATAATATATATATAT
>JABUQX010120655.1:7500-22500 GCA_015478945.1 Trachelipus rathkii | reverse complement strand
TATAGCAGAGTAGAGAGAGAAATAGAAGAAGATAGGAAGAGATGAGAAGAGATGAGAGACGAATAAATGAGAGAGAGAGAGAGGTCGGGCCATATATGTGTGTACTCCAATATTCAAAAGATGCTCAAAAACACCTAAAAGTCACTATGAATGCACATAAATTACACGCATATTATATAGTATATGAAGTAGATATATATAATATATATATATATATATATACTATATATATATATATATATAATGTATATATAATATATATTATATAAATTTATATTAATAATATATATATATTGTCACAAGATGGGACAGATGTCAATAAATAACGTGACAATTGCCAAACTTTTTATCCCGTCGACCCCGTCATAGGGGATTTGCCTTTTTATCGACCCCTAGGTCAAATATTAAACAAAAACATCGAATCATTTTTTGCATTTATGATGTTAAGCAATAAGGAGACCTACATAATAACCCAATGAAAGAATTTATTTTCCCATATCTTATAAAAGCTACTTAATAACATTGACAGAAAAAGTAATTATTTTCCACTGTTTATATAACTTTAAAAAATGATAGCAAAATTATGATATATTGTAATTTACCTAGTTCTCAAACCGTACGTATCATAATACGTGAGATACACAAACATCTTTAAAAATATAACGTAAATCATATTGGATGAAAAAAAACCTCTCTAATTGTCATCTTGCGACTAACACCTTTAAAATATGTATAACATACACTTTTTATTAAAAAGCTGATATATAATGGGTATGATGTGTCTGAAAGAGAAACAGTAGATTATTGATTTCGGGTGGAAAATTGGTTATTATATATATTAATATATATTTACTTAGTTATATAATATATATATATTATAGTTAATATACTATACTATATTACTAATGATATATATATATATATAATAATATATATATATATATATATATATATATAATATAGGATATACATGTATTGAGGTATATATATATATATATTATATATATATATATATATATATATATATATATATTATTATATATATATATATATTTCGAATACTCTCGGAATCTCCTTTTTTTCCTAGGGATTGATTGATTTGATCCTTCTTGGTATTTATCGACTTCTTATCGACTCCTCGTGTATGAATTGACCCCTTGAGAAATCCTTATCACAGATTTTAGGGTCGTCTATTTCGACCACTTTGACGAACCCTGGTCTAAGACGTTATATTGTTCATCCCATAAACTCGATTTCGATCCACTGGAAGTAGTTTTCAGGCCATCTGCGGGAAGTCAATTTTTTTCGATGAAGGAGTTGAGCGTATCGTTATGAAACTTGGTATATATTCTATTGGCGTGTTAAACTGATTACCGCCGATTTTTCAAGTCACTAGGTTGCATCTAGGGGGTAACTGCCCCCGAGGATTGACGCGAAATATGAGGCTTACGCCCTTTTTTCGAGCTTCCAAACCACCGAGTTAGGCCTAACGTTGAAGTGAATATTATTATTATTATTATTATTATTATTATTATTATTATTATTATTATTATTATTATTATTATTATTATTATTATTATTATTATTATTATTACGTCGAAAAAATCGAGCCCCAGTAAGGGGTTCGATCTTGAGCCGCCTCCTGCTCCAGCTCCGACTCCGACTCCGGCTCCGACTCCGACTCCGGCTCCGGCTCCGGCTCCGACTCCGACTTCGTGCCGACATGAATAGTTGATTCTCGAAGGGAATCGTTTATGATTCGAAAATCGATTAATGACAGGAATCGATTTTAGGCTCCGGCTCCGGCTCCGGCACCGGCTCCGGCTCCGGCTCCGGCTCCGCCTCTGGTTCCGCTATATACCTATAGTGGTTAGAGTTATCATATTAGGTTAAAATTTGGAGGGGTGTTAGAAGGTGACGTAACCTCATCGTAGACGATGGTACGTCCCCGTAGACATCCCCCGACGGGGGCCCCACCCCCTAAAAAATCGACATGCTCGTAGAAGGCTGTAATTTGGTGAGAGGTTTGAGAGTTGAATTTCTAGAAAGAGATTGGTATCGGAATCTGAGGAGCTGGCATCGGCACCGGTGCTGGAGCCAGTGCGGTGTCGAATTAATAAACATTCGTATAACAACAATATTGGTGTCCTTATATATGTCATCGAACCCGTAGATCTCGAATATGATAGTTATAAGTCGTATATGGTGTCTAAAACCCTCCCCCACGGAGGGGGGTCCGGACTGAAAAAAAGCACAGAGTGTAAAACAGAGGCCGAAGGAGCAAGGAAGAAGGATGAAGGATGAATAAGGAAGGAAAGAGTGAAAGAGTCTGAAGCTTCAGAGAGTAGGAGTTGACAGCTGCATTGGTGCTAGCTCAGGTGCGGTGCAGAGTTATTAAATATTTGTGTAATTAAATATTTGTCTTTATATATGTTATTGAACCCATAGATCTCGAATATGATGGTTTCAAAGTCTGTAAAAAGGATTTAGCCTGGGAACCCTCCAGTGTGGGTAGGGTACCCATTAGAAATGAACAGAATGCATAAGAGAAGTGGAGAAAGGTGTCGGATTCGGAGGCTGAGAAAGAAAGAGTGGAGAAGGAGTCTGAGTTAGAGTTGACATCTGCATCGGTGTTGTCTCCGGTGCTGACATCGGAGCAGTGCCGAATTAATAAATAGTCGTCTGGTCCCACATTAGTATCAAAATACATGTTTATAAAGACGTAGAACTCGAATATGAAGGGTTTGTAAGCTGTAAATAAATGAATAAATAAATAAATAAAAAAAAAAAAAAAAAATAATTAAATAAATAAACAAATAAATAAATAAGTAAATAAATAAATAAATAAATAAATAAATAAATAAATAAATAAATAAATAAATAAATAAATAAAAAATAAAAAAAAAAATTCAAAAAATTATTCTTTTTATGTTTATAACTTAAAAAAAATTGAGTTTATTTACCCTAAAAAAAAAAAAAATTGAGTTTATTTACCCTAAAAAAGTAAATAAATCATAAAAAATAAAACCACCAACCCCTTAACATTCGTTACTAGATCATATTTGCTATAATATATCACAATTTTTATTTATTTTTGTTTTATTTACTTTAAACATTTTGTTTTTACTAAAATTTTACGCTTTTTATATTTATAACGTAAAAATTTTTTGTTTTTACATACCCTAAAATAGTAAATCAATGAATCAGTAAATCAGTAAATCAAGCCACCCATCCCTCCCCCTCCCCGTTCCATCCTTGATCTTTTGAGGTATTGATATATTGATCTATTGATCTATTGATCTATTGATCCATTAATCTATTGATTCAAATCATATTTCGAGTATCATTTTGGATAAACATAGCGTAAAAATAAGTTCTTTTTATACTAACCCTCGAATAAATGTTGACGTAACAAAGTTTTTGCATCAATAAAGCTAACATAACATAACCTGATGCAAGAATATAATGTATAACATCAAACCTAACATACCTTAAAAGCGAATAAACAGTCAACATTAACAAAGTACAATACTTAACAACATACCTTAAACGTGAATAAACAGTCAACATTAACAAAGTACCATACTTAACAACAGGAAAGTAACTAACGTTGCATACAGAACGTCCCCTATTCACACTTTTTCAAACATATCACTAACATATCGTTGTTATTTTACATTAACATAGTAACATTTAACAAAAATTTATCATAACCTAACCTAATTATCATCCTGACCAATGAATATATGCTAACGTAACAAAGTTTTCACATCAATAAGGCTAATATATATCCTGAACTAAGAACATAATGTACACCCTCAAACCTAATACGATTTAAACACGAATAAACAGTTAACATTAACAAAGTTCCATACTTAACAACAGTAAAGTAACTAACATTGCATACAGAACGTACCCTATTCGCACTTTTTTCAAACGTATCTCTAACAAATCAATGTTATTTTTACATTAACATAGTAACATTTTAACAAAAGTTTATCATAACCTAACCTAATTATCATACTGGCCAACGAATATATGGTGACGTAACAAAGTTTTCACATCAGTAAAGCTAACATATCATAGCCCGAACCAGAATATAACGCACAATGGCAATACCTAACATACCTTACGCTCAAATAAACTGCTGGCAATAACAAAGTTCCATACTTACCAACAGTAAAGTAACTAACAATGCATACAGAACGAACAGGAGCGAAGCTGATGTAGTAAATATTCATTTAATAAATCAGTACTGCACTGATTGTTTATTTTTTTTATTTTTCAAATTTTATTTTTATTTTTATTTTTATCTTTGTGAAAAAAATTATTTTGTTTCAAATTTCTATCATTTTAATTTTGTTCATTTATAAAAAAATTTAAATTTATTTTTAATTTTATTTCTTTAAAACTTTTTGTTTTTTAAAACTTTTATTTATTTTTAATTTTATTTCTTTAAAACTTTTTGTTTTTAAAAAACTTTTAATTTTAATTTTATTTCTTTAAAACTTTTGTTTTTACTAAAAAATTTATTCCTTTTTTTATGTTTATAACGTAAAAAATTTACATTTTTTACATACTAAAGTAAAACAGTAAATCAGTGCCCATCAGTCCCCGTCTCCCACCCTCCCATGATCTATCGATCTATAGATCTATTGATCTAACGATCTATTGACCTCTTGATCTATTGGATAACAGCTAACATAACAAAGTTTTACCCTCGGTAGACTTAAACTATGAGCATAACACACTTAACACACGACAGCCGCACGAATACACAGCCAGCACTACCATCTTAAGCAACAAAGTTCACATAGTTTGGAAGTAAAACAAGTTTTCATTTTTATAACATATAATTTTCAATGAAAAGAGCATTAAATAAATACATAAAAACATATAAGTTTTATTTTAAATATATTAATTCGTCTAATCATAGGACATAGGATTCTGTATAAATTGAGCAAGTTCTATATATTTCTCCAGAGATTCAACTCCATCTGAAATGATGTAAGTATAAATACCGCCTGCAGCACTAATCCATTCTTCGGCATATTCAGGTTCATTAGCACGCATTCGCTCATGCCAGAGAGAGGTAAACTTTTCAACGTTGTTAGTTATCAGCATATTCCTGTATACCCTATTATATGGTAAACCACATGTTTCAGAGTAAATATTGTAGATTATCTCATGAGCTATATGAATTAAGTTCTCGAGTATGTCGACCTCTTTAAGATGAGACGTTAATTCGTTTTTCATTTTAACCAAAGCTGTAATATTTTCAGATGAATGAACAGTGAAACCTATACACATGAGCGAATGTGACAGCATCGAGGGGTTTCCAATAGTTGCGTACATCAATACTTTTAACATTATCAGATGCGGTGAAAACAACCTCTATTCTATTATAACCTCTCACACTGTCACCTCTGATAGATATTTCACCAGGAGGCGATGCATCAGATGACACATACTTAGCCTTTACCCAAGCTTCCACGGTATCGATAATCTTGAGAAATTCTTCAACGAAATGAATAAAGATCTATTATTTGCACCTCCGAATACAGGTAATATATCGCTCCCCATTCGTTTTACGAAAAAATATAAATGACACATCGTTGGGTATTACGAAGGTCCTCGTAAAGATATCACTAACATGCTTAGGAGCAGAATGAGACGTCATCATACCAGCACAGCGAAAAATGTCTTACTGACGAAAATCGTGTGTATAAACAGACCCAAAAGGTAATGAGATTCTTTCTTTCGACCAATCAGAGAGTAAACAAGGATATAGAGCACGAACGAACCATAACGGTTCAAAAGTCTATACAACATGCCATGCACAGCTTTGTTTAAACATGAAACAGCATCAGATATTTGTATTTTCATATCTAGGCCTTACGAGCAATTCCTTTCATATTTGTATTTGTATTTCATGTTTCATTAGGGTTATTAGATACAGATCGAGAAACGGTTCAAGCTCCGCCCATTTTTTCGAAGCATTACACAATACCTGTGATTCTTGTTTGCCCTGTTTTCGAAACATCACGCAATACCTTTGATTCTTGTTTGACACAGGGACAACATAACAATTTTTAAAACATTTTATGTTTTTGCTAATATCTTTATTCTTTTTTTTTTGTTTTATAACACATTAACTGTATAAATATCATACTGACCACGAATAATTGCAAACATAACAACGTTTTATCCAAACCTAACATAAAAATAACAAAAGTTTTATCCATACACAACACAAAAATAAGTTCTTCGAATAAAATATCGTAGTAAAGCGTAATAGTTTACTGATTTTAAATCAGTAAATCAGTAAATCAGTAAATCAAACCATCTCCGTCCATAACCTTTTGTTCTATTGATCTATTGATTCAGGTCACATTTCATATATATGGGTTGTAAACTCATAAAGGGGTATCAGCGTTATTAGCATTATATATAGAGAAGAAAAAGAAATGAAAAAATCTCCAAGTAGTGCTTACAGTTCTGCCAAATCGCCTCTGTATGATGCGCTGTTGCCAAACCTATCAGTTTGTCTATAGTAAAGCTTGAGATTGTTATACTTTGTTAATGTCTACAGTTTATTCACGCTTAATGTATGCCGGGTATGCTGTGATACTATATGTTTTTAGTTCAGGAGATATTATGTTAGCGTTTATTCGTTGATCTGTATGATCGATAGGTTATTTTATGATGTTTGACAGGGAATTTTGCTGATGTATACGTTTATTCACAGTTCAAAATGACGTTATATTTGATATGCATAACACTTTGATGAATGTAGTATCAATTCATAGTTCAAGAAATCGGTATCTTTGAAAGTTTGGACACTTTGTTAAGGAGTTTTGTTAGATAATGCTGCTTTATCTGCCTTTGTTATAATTGAAAAGCCAGTATAGGTTGAGAACTTATTTATAGGTCCAAATGTTAATGTCTTATTCGTAGATCCTGATGTTAGTTTCTATTGTAGGTTTTCACCCTTTGTAAGTGTTAGATATGTTAGGCTATGTTTAATTTCTGTTACGTTTTTGTTAAATATTACTATGACAATGTGAAATTAAAACTGGTTTGTTAGAGAAATGATAAGTTTCGCAAGATATTACTGTGTTAACTGACGATAATGTGTTAGAAACGTGAGCATAGGGTAAGTTTTTGCTGGGTAATGTTAGGTTTGCTCGAGAATTTTGCTAATGTCTACGCTTATTCGTAGTTCAAAATGATGTTATATTCGATATGAGTGACACTTTGATGAATGTGGTGTCAGTTCATAGTTCATGATGCTGGTATCTTTGATAGGTTGGTCACTTTGATAAGTGGTTTTGTTAGATAATACTGTCTTAGCTGTTGCTGATATATGTTGGAAAAGTGGGGATACATTGAGTTTTGTATGTCCTGTTAGCTACTTTACCTTTGATAAGTGGGGAATTTTGTGAATGTTAGCAGATTATTCATACGTGAGGTATGTTAGTTTTGTCGTTGTACATTATATTCTTACTTCAGGTTATGATATGTTAGCTTTATTGATGTGAAAACTTTGTTGCCTTGACATATATTCGTTGGTCTGTGTGATAAATAGGTAAGGTTATGATAAATGTTTGCTAAATATTATGTTAAGGTAAAAATACCAATGATATATTTACAGATACGTTTGAAAAAGTGTGAACAGGTTACGTTCTGTATGCAGTGTTAGTTACTTAACTGCTGTTAAGTATGGAACTTTGTTAATGTTGACTGTTTATTCGAGCGTAGGGTATGTTAGGTTTGTCGTTGTACGTTATATTCTTAGTTCAGGTTATGATATGTTAGCTTTATTGATGCTAACTTTGTTACGTTAGCGTATTTTCGTTGGTCAAGTGTATAAAGACTTTTTATATCATGTTTAATCCAAAATGTTATCAAAATATGACTTGATTCGATAGATCAATAGATCATGGAAGGAGAGATTGGGAGGAGATAGAGGCTACAGATGGTTTGATTACTAGTTTATTGATTTCAACTTTAAAATCAGTAAACTATTACTATATTTTATTCAAAGAACTTGTTTTTATGTTATGTTTGGATAAAACTTTGTTATTTTTTATTTATGTTTGGATTGCGCTTTTTGTTATGTTTATAGTATTCGTTGCGGGATTATGATGTTTGGTATAGTTGCGATGTTTCTGTTGCTTTCCTTGTTTAATGGCAAGACTTTTACGTTGGCTATATTCGTTGTCAGTATGATAATTAGACAGATGTTAAACTTTTGTTAAATATTAACATGTTAATACAAAATTAACATTGATATGTTAAAGTACGTTTGAAAAAACTGTGAATAGGTTACGCATTGTATGCTGTGATGGGTACTTTACTGTTGTTAAGTATGGAACTTTGTTAATGTTAGTTGTTTATTCGCTCATGGGTGGGCTGTTTGTCGTTGTACATTGTATTCTTAGTTCTGGTAATGCTATGTTGACTTTATTAATGTGGAAACAATGTTACGTTAACATATATTCGTTTAGTTAGTATATAAAGAACTTGTATTTTTGTGTTACGTTTGTCCTAAATAATCCAATTATGTGATGAATCGTGAATCACAGTCATGAAGGGACACGAAGGTAGGAAGGAGGAGGGACGGTTGATTACTGATTTACTGCTGGATAGTAATATACCACTTTACTACGATATTTTATTCAAAGAACTTATTTTTTATTTATGTCTGGATAAAACTGTTAGAGTTTCACAAATTATTTAGGCTAGTTGATAGTTAGGTAGTTATGATAAATTTTGTTAAACTGCTAAATTTGCAATTTTTTATTTACATGATTATGATAGTTAATTAAGGTTATAGTAAATTTTGTTAATAAAAACTTTATTTCATTAGCATACTATGATGGTGTGTGATAATTAGACAGGATATGATAAATGTTTAATTACAAATATTAAAAGTATCAATGTAAAATTAACGCGTGATGTATCTTGAATATGCTTTGAAAAGAAACATGAATAGGTTACGTTTTGCATGCAATGTCAGTTACTTTACGGGTGTTAAAGTGTGGAACTTTGTTAACGTTAAGAGTTTATTCATGTTTAAGGTGTATTAGTTTTGCAATCAACTTATTATTTTGCCAGTTCAGGTTATGCTATGTTAGCTTTATTGATGTGAAAAACTTTGTATCAATGTAAAATTAACATTGATATGCTAGAGAAATGATTGAAAAAGTATGAATAGAAGTAACGTTTTGTAGGCACTATGTTAGTTACTATTTTTTTCTTTTCTTTCTTCATCTTCATCTTTTTTTCTTTTTCTTTTTCTTTTTTCTTTTTCATTTTCTTTTTCTTTCTTTTTTTCTTTCTTTCTTTCCTTTTTTCTTTCTTTTTCTTTCTTTTTTCTTTTTTTTTTCATTTTCTTTTTTTTTTCATTTTTCTTTTTCTTTTTTTTTTTTTTTTTTTTTTTTTTTTTTTTTTTTTTTTTTTTTTTTTTTTTCTTTTTATTTACTTTTATATGTTTCATGTACCTTGAAGCGCGTATGTGTGGTTGATAGGAGTAGTACATTTTTCGCTGGTTTTAGTTATTTAGGTTACCAACAAAATTTTAATGTATTTACCCTAAAATTAATGATGGTTTGATTTACTGATTTACTGATTTAAAATCAGTAAACTATTACGCTTTACTACGATATTTTATTCGAAGAACTTATTTTTGTGTTGTGTATGGATAAAACTTTTGTTATTTTTATGTTAGGTTTGGATAAAACGTTGTTATGTTTGCAATTATTCGTTGGTCAGTATGATAATTAGGTAAGGTTGTGCTAATGTTATAAAACAGAAAAAAAGAATAAAGATATTAGCAAAAACATAAAATGTTTTAATAAATTTGTTATATTTTCCCTGTGTCAAACAAGAATCAAAGGTATTGCGTAATGTTTCGAAAACGGGCCAAACAAGAATCACAGGTATTGTGTAATGCTTCGAAAAAATGGGCGGAGCTTGAACCGTTTCTCGATCTGTATCTAATAACCCTAATGAAACATGAAATACAAATACAAATATGAAAGGAATTGCTCGTAAGGCCTAGATATGAAAATACAAATATCTGATGCTGTTTCATGTTTAAACAAAGCTGTACATGGCATGTTGTATAGACTTTTGAACCGTTATGGTTCGTTCGTGCGCTATATCCTTGTTTACTTTCTTCTGATTGGTTGAAAGAAAGAATCTCATTACCTTTGAGGACTGCTTACGCACACGATTTCCATCAGTAAGACATTTTTCACTGTGCTGGTATGATGACGTCTCAATCTGTCTAGCCATATTAGTGATATCTTGCAAAGGACCTTTACATTTTTAACGATGTGTCATTTATATTTTTTCGTAAAACGAATGGGGAGCGATATATTACCTGTATTCCAGTCGGAGGTGCAAATAATAGACCTTTATTCATTTCGGTTGAAGAATTTCTCAAGATTATCGATATCGCGGAAGCTTGGGTAAAGGCTAAGTATGTGTCATCTGATGCATCGCCTCCTGGTGAAATATCTATCAAAGGTGACAGTGTGAGAGGTTATAATAGAATGTTGCTTTCACTGCATCTGGTAATGTTAAAAGTATTGATGTACGCAACTGGCTGGAAACCCCTCATTACCCTGTCACATTCCGCCCGCTGCATTGTATACGGTTTCACTGTTCATTCATCTGAAAATATTACAGCTTTGTTGCGATAAAAACTAAGTACGTCTCATCTTAAAGAGGTCGACATACTCGAGAACTTAATTCATATAGCTCATGAGATAATCTACAATATTTACTCTGAAACATGTGGTTTACCATATAATAGGGTAGGAATATGCTGATAACTAACAACATTGATAAGTTTACCTCTCTCTGGCATGAGCGAATGCGTGCTAATGAACCTGTATATACCGAAGAATGAGTGCTGCAGGCTGTATTTATACTTACATCATTTCAGATGGAGTTGAATCTCTGGAGAAATATATATACAACTTGCATAATTTATAACAGAATCCTATGTCCTATGATTAGACGAATTAATATATTTAAAAATAAACTTATATTTTTATGTATTTATTTAATGCTCTTTTTATAAAATTATATGTTGTAAAAATGAAAACTTGTTTGCTTCAAACTATATGAACTTTGTTTGCTTAAGATCTGTTGTACAAACTGTAATTCGTACGGCTGTCATTAGTGTTGCAGTTGTTCTATATGAAGTTTGCTCCCAGAAGGTAAAACTTTGTTATGTTAGCTATTATCCTAATAGATCAGAGTTAATGATCAATTTAGATCAGCCGATCTCTGATCTCAAAGAGGCTGGGTTGGGAGGGCAGGGTGGGCGGATTGATATACTGATTTACGGTTTACTTCTTTGTGTATGTAAAAATCTATAGACTTTACATATAAACATAAAAAAGAATAAATTTTATTAAAAACAAAGGGTTTAAAGAAATAAGAGTAAAAATTAAAAGTTTTTAAAAAATCAAAAGAGTTTCAAAAGAAAAACACAAAAATTCAAAAATAATAATAATAAATTTTAAAAAAATAAAATTAAAGCATAATTAAAAATAAAACAGTTTTTTTTTTTTTTAAATGAAACAAATTAATGATATTGAAAATTAATAATGGTTTCAGAACCATCAAGATAAAAATAAAAATAAATATAAAAATTTGAAAAAAATAATAAAAAATAAACAATCAGTGCAGTACCAGCTTTAACAAAGTATTTTCCATCAACTTTGCTCCTGTTGAATTTCTTTATGCACCTTGTTAGTTGCCACTTTGCTATTTGTTGAAGTGTGAACTTTGTTGTATGACGATTAAGTTCATGAAGGCGTAAGTTATGTTAGAGTATTGCTATTGTGCGTTATATTTTTGGTTCGGGCTATGATATGTTAGCTTTACTAATGTGAAAACTTTGTTACGTCACCATATATTCGTTGGCCAGTATGATAATTAGGTTAGGTTATGATAAACTTTTGTTAAAATGGTATATTAATATAAAAATAACGGAGTGATATACGGTATAGATACGTTTGAAAAAAAAGCGAATGGGTACGTTCTGTATGCAATGTTAGTTACTTTACTGTTGTTAAGTATGGAACTTTGTTAATGTTAACTGTTTATTTGTGCTTAAGGGGTTTTAGGTTTGAGGGTGTACATTATATTCTTAGTTCAGGTTATATGTTAGCTTTATTGATGTGAAAACTTTGTTACGTTAGCATATATTTATTGGTCAGGATGATAATTAGGTTAGGTTATGATAAATTTTTGTTAAATGTTACTATGTTAATGTAAAATAACAATGATATGTTAGTGATATGTTTGAAAAAGTGTGAATAGGGGACGTTCTGTATGCAACGTTAGTTACTTTCCTGTTTTTAAGTATGGTATTTTGTTAATGTTGACCGTTTATTCGTATTTAAGGTATGTTAGGTTTAAATGTTACTATGTTAATGTAAAAAAACAATGATATGGTTAGAGATATATTTGAAAAAAGTATAAATAGGGGACGTTCTGTATGCAACGTTAGTTACTTTCCTGTTGTTTAGTATGGTACTTTGTTAATGTTGACTGTTTATTCGCGTTTAAGGTATGTTAGGTTTGATGTAATACATTATATTCTTGCATCAGGTTATGTTATGTTAGCTTTATTGATGTGAAAACTTTGTTGCGCCAACATATATTCGAGGGTTAGTATAAAAAGAACTTATTTTTACGCTATGTTTATCCAAAGTGATACTCGAAATATGACTTGAATCAATAGATCATGGTTCAATAGATCAATAGATCTAATAGATCAATTAGTCAATAATTCAATAGATCAAGGATTTGGACGGGGAGGGAGGGATGGGTGGCTTGATTTACTGATTCACTGATTTACCATTTTAGGGTATGTAAAAACACAAATTTTTTACGTTATAAATATGAAAAGCGTAAAATTTTAGTAAAAACAAAATGTTTAAAGTAAATAAAACAAAAAATAAATAAAAGTTGTGATATGTTATACAAATATGACCTGAATCAGTAGATCGCTAGATCATAGACAGGGTGCGGAGGGTGGGGTGGGTGGGGAGGGTGGGGAGGGTGGTTTGATTTACTGATTTACAGCTTTTGGGTATGTAAAAACTCAATTTTTTTAAGTTATAAACATAAAAAGAATAATTTTTTTTAATTTTATTTTATTATTTTTTTATTTTTTTATTTATTTATTTATTTATTTATTTATTTATTTATTTATTTATTTTATTTATTATTATTTATTTATTTATTTATTTATTTATTTATTTATTTATTTATTTATTTATTTATTTATTTATTTATTTATTTATTTATTTATTTATTTATTTATTTATTTTTATTTATTTATTTATTTATTTATTTATTTATTTACGAACTTACAACCCTCATATTCGAGTTCTACGTCCTTATAAACATATATTTTGATACTAATATGGGACTAGACGACTATTTATTAATTCGGCACTGCACCGGTGCCAGCACCGGAGCCAACACCGATGCAGATGTCAACTCCGGCTCTTCTTACTCAGACTCCTTCTCCACTCTTTCTTTCTCAGCCTCGAATCCGACTCCTTTCTCCACTTCTTTTATGCATTCTGTTCATTTCTAGGGGTAGCCCCCACACTGGGGGTTCCCAGACACCCTTTACGACTTTGAAACCATCATATTCGAGATCTATGGCTTCAATAGCATATATAAAGATACCAATATTGAATCATTACACAAATATTTAATAACTCAACACCGCACCGGAGCCAGCACCGGTGCAGCTGTCAACTCCTACTCCTCTGAGTCAGACTCCTTCTCCATTCTTTCACCTTATTCTCCTTCATCCTTCTTCCTTCTTCCTTCTTCCTCTGTCTGTGCTCTTTTTTTCAGTCAGGACCCCCTCCGTGGTGTAGGGTCCTGAACACATATACGGAATTTTCAGCGCCTCATATACGAGATCTACAGGTTCGATGACATATACTAAGGACACCAATATTGTTGTTATACGAATGCTTTGGTGACTGAAGCACCATGGCTCCAGCACCGGTGCCCGTGCCACCTCGTCGTACTCGATATCAACGCTCTCCAGAAATTCAACTCTGAATCCTCTCGCCAAATTTCAGCCTACTGTTTATATAAACACTTTTTTGGTGGGCCCCCTTCAGGGAGTCCGCGGGGACGTAATATCTCGTCTACGATGAGTTACGTCACCATCTAACTCACCTCAAATTTTAACCCAATATGAAAACTCTAACCACTATAGATATATAGCGGAACCAGAGGCAGAGCCGGAGCCGGAGCCGGAGGCAGAGCCGGGCGGAGCCGGGCCGGAGCCGGAGGCGGGTACAAAAATCGATTCCGTCAGGAATCGATTTTCCGAAATCGCGTTCGCCGAATCGATTCTTGTGTCGGCACGGAGTCAGGTGGGCCCGGAGTGGAGTCGAGTCGGACTCGGGCCCGGGAGTCGGAAGCGGAGTCGGAGCTGGAGCAGGAGTCGGCTCAAAATCGAACCCTCTACTGGGGTTCGATTTTTCAACGTAATAATAATAATAATAATAATAATAATAATAATAATAATAATAATAATAATAATAATAATAATAATAATAATAATAATAATAATAATAATATTCACTTCAACGTTAGGCCTAACTCGGTCGTTCGGAAGCTGGAAAAACGGCGTAAACCCTCATATTTCGCTTCAATCCTCGGGGGCAGCTACCCCCTAGATGCAACCTAGCGACTTGAAAACTCGGCGGTAATCAGTTTAACACACCAATAGAATATATACCAAGTTTCATAACGATACTCAACTCCTTCAGGGTATATTTTCCTTCCACAAATCTCGATCTCGATCACCGGAGTTTATAAATATCTAATGTGTCTTCTTACTATTCTTCTATGATCATATATATGCATATATGTTCTCTTACTAGGAGCAGTCTTTTTACTATTCAGTGATATAAAAGCCTCACGAAATAATCTTTC
>JABUQX010120655.1:0-2500 GCA_015478945.1 Trachelipus rathkii | reverse complement strand
TCTCTCTCTAAGACACCTTCTTACTTTCCTATCTCTTTCGACGGTTCTTTCGCCTCTCCTGTTGACAATATAAACATTTCTGGCCTTAACATAAACAAAAAAAATGTCTTGGAAACCTCACATCACAACGGTTGCTAGGGTGGCCTCAAAGAAATTGGGAGTTCTGTTTAGACTGCGAGACTTTTTTTCCTCTTCTCAGTTGCTCCAGCTATACAAAAGGGCCTCATCCGCCATTGTATGGAGTACTGTTCTCATATCTGGGGGGGGCTCTTGTTTCACCCGGCTTCTGGATAAGGTCGAGTCAAAGCCAAAGGGCATATAACTGTTCTGCCATTTCCAGTCCACTTGACCCTCTATCTTTGCGGCGTGATGTTGGTGCTCTATCTCTTTTCTATAAGTGCCGCAGCGGCAAGGTGCTCGAGGGAGCTTATCACTCTCGTACCACCACCTTTACGACGCCCTCGTAGCACAAGGGGTGCTGTGTCAGCAGCGCATTAGTTTTGTGTTGATATTGGTAACTCCAGGGTAGTTCGCTGCGGTGCTTCCTTCTTTCCTGCCACCTCTGTTCTGTGGAATTCTTTTCTATCTTCTTTGTTTCCTGTTGAATTTTATCTCTCTCAATTTAAAGCCTGCGTCTGTGCTCATCTCGTAGTTTGTGTTAGATGATGAATGAGGCGTGCAACACCCCCTCCATGAATAGGGCTCTGCCCGTGAGTGGGTGGTGAGGTGGGGAAATATATATATCATATATATATATATATATATATATATATATATATATATATATATATATATATATATATATATATATTTATATATATATATATATATATATAAATATATATATATATATATATATATATATATATATATATATATATATTTATATATATATATATATATATATATATATATATATATATATATATATATATCTACTCTATATATATATATATATATATATAATAATATATAATATATATATATATATATATACTATATCTGCGGGTGAGTATGCGTGTGTGTTTATGTGAGAATGTGTTACTTTGTGTTTTATGAGTTTTGGTTGTTGTGTACTTAATAATTCTACATATATATATATATATATATATATATATATATATATATATATATATATATATATATATATATATATATATATATATATATATATATATATATATATATATATATATATTTACGTAATAGAAATCTTTATATATATATAAATATATATATATATTTATATATATATATATATATATATATATATATATATACAGTATATATATATATATATATATATATATATGTATATATATATATATATATAACCTATATATATATATATATATATATATATAGTAATATATAATAATAACAATAATAGCATATACTATAATAACATGGGAAAATTTCATAATCTTAACAATGCTTAAAACATTTAAAGATGTAATATATAATATATAATATGTAATAATAATAATAATAACAATAATAATAATATATATATAATAATAATAATAACTATATACTATATATATATATATATATATAATAATAATATAATATAATAATATATATATATAATAATAATAAATAATAATAATAATAATAATATATATATATATATAATAATAATAATAATAATAATAATAACTTCTATATATAATATATAATATATAATAATAATAATAATAATAATAATAATAACATAATCACCTATCAGTATATGTAATAACCATATATGCTACTATATATAATATATATTTGCCTGTTAATTGTCTATTGTTTTAACTATTAATCTAAATCTCGTTTTAAGCTTAAAAACATCCGGTTTGAAATGAAAAGAAACCTCCACGTGTAGATTTAAAATAAAATCACACGTTTTTATTTAAATCGAAACTTGATTTTCTTTTTAAGATCGATTTATTGAAGCAACTTTCATTATATCCACAATCTATATTATGGCAAGGATCTAAGTTGTTATTTTGAAACCGAATTAAATCTTTTTGCTTTTCAAAGAATTGCAAAAATATCTGTTCATTCATTTCTTATTTTCAAAGAAGTTTAGTGAAGTGCAAAGGTCTGAACACGCGTGGGCCATGGATTGTTAATATATGCAAGAGTAATGCAGTAATATATATATATGTATATGTATATGTACTAATAATATATATATATATATAGTAATAATAATAACTAATAATAATATATATATATATATATAAATATAGATGTCTCCTTATCTTTCTATCAAAGTATATATATTGTTATATATATAAATATAATAATATAAAAATAATATATATATATATATATATATATATATATATATATATATATATATATATATATATCTTTAATAATAATATGTATATATAATAATAATAATATATATATATATATATATATATGTAATATATATATATATAAATATAAATATATATATATATATATATATATATATATATATAATATAATATATATATATATATAT
>JABUQX010120654.1:10000-20872 GCA_015478945.1 Trachelipus rathkii | reverse complement strand
GAGGGAAAAACTCCCTCCCTCAATGACGTGCAAGACGAACGGTGCGAACGAAATGCGAAAGGCGAAATGCGAAAGGTGAAAAGCAGATCCCGGAGCGGACCCGGAGCGGTAGAGGAAAGTGGTGCGAAAAGAACTGCGGTGCCCGGCGTGCGCACAAACGCGGGTGTGTGTGCGAGAGAGCAAATGGGGGGCAGGGTAAACCTAGGTAGGGCCATCCGCAATAAACAGAAGAGCAAAGGGGGTTAGAGGTAAACCAAAATGTAGTCATGGCAGACTGGACGGTTTTCTCTATAAGAGAAAGGTGTGGGGGGGGGGCGAGGGGGGGGAGGGGTAATGTGTTAAGCGGAAGGGGAGGAGTAATGTGTGGATATGCAAATGTGTAGGTATGTAAAGGACAACTCGTGTACATTGATGACTTCGTCATCAATGAACACTCATGTGTGCGCACCTGCGGTGCGCACATATGTATGTATATAGACAAAGGGGGTGGGGTAAAAGGGGGGTAGGGGAAATAATATATATATATAATATATATATATAATATAATATATATAATATAATATATATATATAATATATATATATATATATATAAACAATAATAAAAAAATAATATATATATATATATGGATTATATATATATAATATATATAATAATATATATAATATATAATATAATATATATATAATATACAACCACATACGTACATTGATAATCGATATGTAAGTATGATCATATGTACGCGCGCTACGCGCACTGACAATCGTGCAATGTTGCAAATGTTGCTTTGCAACATTTGCAACTCCCTTAGCCGTGCTTGATACTACTATATATATATATTACTTATGTCAGTATTCAACATGGAGGCCAAGGTGTTGGTTGATAAGTATTATTATCGTGTGAAAGAACCTAATAGTTTTGGTGGATTCACTAGGCTCGTTTCAAAATTTCATGGGATAGACAAAAAAGAACTGAAAGAATACTTAGAGGGTGAAGAGGCGTTCACTCTACAGAAACCCGTGCGGTTAGACTAGAAAAATTCCCCACACGGAAAAACCATGGCCCATCACCTCGATAATGTGTGGCAATTAGATTTAACTGAAATGATTGAATACAGTTTCTATAACGATGGGTACCAATACATACTTTTCACTATCGATGTTTACTCTAGATACTTATGGTTGAAGGCTTTAAAAGACAAGAGATCCCAGACAATGGCAGATGCAGTACGTGAAATTATAAGGGACGATAATAGATATTCTGAAATGGGGTGTGACGGAAATTAGAGAAGCGAATTTCTACGGGAGAGAGTTCAAGAAGAAATTATTATCGAATACGATATGGGTTATTATAACATATTTTCTGCTAATAAAGCTGCTATTGTAAAAAGAGTACAGCGCAAGATCAAAGAACGTATGTATCGATATTTTACTAAGATGAATACTTTTAAGTATATTGACATTCTGGACGATCTAGCTTATTCTTATAACAGATCTTTCCATATAACTATAAAGACAACTCCTTTAGAAATGTTAAAGATAAAATCTACGTTACAGCGGAACCAGAAAGCATGTAAAATCAAAGATAAATCCGGAATCAATGTGAATGATTATGTAAGGGTGTCTGGATCTGATGACCGATTCAGAAAAGGATATGAAGCTGGATGGTCGAGAGAAGTTTTTAAAGTAGATAATATAAGGGATTTTCCTATTGAAGGACTTAAATTATACTATCTGAAAGACTTGGAGAACCCATAAAAGGAGGATTCTATAAACATGAAATACAGAAAATACGATTCGATCCTGCGAGTAATGTATATAAAATAGAAAAAAATATTAGGATCAAAGGGTAGAGGTAGAAATAAACAGTATCTGGTGAAATGGGTGGGGTACCCTGATAAGTTTAATTCATATATAAAAGCTAGTGAAATCAAGAAACATTGTAATCATTGTTAACATTGTAAACATTTGTAATCATGGAGAGTGTAGATCATTTCTATTTAACTCTGCCATCTTCGGTATCTTTGGATCTACATCCTGGTAATAAACTCTCAGATTTAACAACAGAATTAATGAATCCTATACAGCTTGAAAGAAGGATGTATGAAGTAGGATTATGCAAAATGATATTAGACGCCAATATTGAGAATATTCCACAGACACGTCATTGGATAATGGTGTATAGAGATGTTGATTACGTAAAAACTACATTAAAAACAACAAACATCAGTGAATTAAAAAGCACTATGCTGAAAGATAAGGAATATTTCTGAGAAATTTGTGTTAAAACGTGTATACTACAGAACAGTTCCTGATATTTATAGTTATTTAAACACACAACTTGCTACAAGTAAGATATGTAAGGATTTAATATTCATCACTAATATTCGTTTAGGAGAAGACAAGGTGTCAGTCACACTAAGGTCCACAATGGGTGTCAACTTGAAAGACCCATCATTGTTTATCATTAGGCGATCGGATTGGTTTAGAATATGTACACACGAACATGATGAGGTGATAGATCATGGTACGGATGTTGCGGCTGCTCTAAAACGCCAACAGGGCAAATGATAGCCTTAATGAAATAGCCTTCTCACTCAATTTTGTATGTATACCTTCAGAGATGTTACAAGATCAGGGGATGGCATACATTTGCACCGATATAGTTGAACATCAATATGTAGGAAACACAAAAGCCCTTTTATTGAGGGTGGTTCATTTCCCTAAAAATGGGAAAGTTATAACTTTCCCAAAATGTTCATCACTTACCTCTGAGTCTCTCACATTTTAGCTCTGTACGAATGCATATAAAGGATGTAGAAGGACGAGCGTATCCATTTACTGACGGGACACTGTTGTGTAAAGTTCACATTAGAAAGAAACAGCCATATTAAATACAATATGATGGACTATTTTTTAAACAGAGTTGCAAATCTTTCCTACGGAATATTAGAAAAACTTCAAGAAACAGTCGGTAGTGCAAGGTTATATATAAGAAATGCCTTAGGTTATATTTTTTCATTCATCAACTTACTCTCACAGTGTAGAGATAGTATAAAACAGAAGTTCCAGTAATAATGAACGATGATAGAGTGTTTATAGGATCGAAAATACAGCGTGGATATGGCCTGAATTGAATTTTTGGAAAATTATGGAGAAACGCATTACCTCTATTTAGAAGTGGAGGTGAATATATAGGTAAAAAAGCTATAAGAACAGGGATACATACTATACAAGATATAGCGGCAGGGAAAAACCCACGCACGTCCATAAAAAGGATTGCTGATGTTTCTGACGAGATGTTGGACGACGTCAAACGCAAAATTAGGCGTAAGATGACGGGTCAAGGCAGAGGACTCAAGAAAATTGTAGCTAAGAAAAACTTTAAAGCAAGAAGACCTCTAAAGAAAAAATGCATCGATGTATTCGCTATTTAATTACTAACTGGCACATGTGACTGTACTGTATATAAGGAAAGTTTAACCCCTACGCTAATCATTATATGGTTAGAGGTCTTCCACACAAGATGCACTTCCTTCATCCATCTAACCCTGACTGCTGTAAGAGTGAATTAGACCTCTTCTCGAAGAGCCCCACCCAGATTAGTGTAAGTGGAACCAATTTCGTCAGTATTAACCCCATACACTCGATTACCAACAACGATTTCAATATTCCAGGCACTTCGGACCAGTATTTGGACCCATCAAATGTGTTTTTATATTTAAAAACTAAATTGACGAAACCTGATGGCACAGATCTTCCTTCGGGCGACGATCACGTAGTGCACACGGAATCAAATTTCTTGTATACATGTTTTAACCAGATTGAAGTCTATCTCAACGAAACTTCACTAGGGGCATCAGCTGCGAATTATCCTTATAGAAGTTATATAGAACATTTATTAAATTATTCTGACGATACCAAACAATCTCATCTCCAATCATGTGGTTTTTATAGTTCCAAGGATATTAACCACCATATAGATAAAGCAACTAAAACTACAAATAACACATGAATTTTACGGTCGTTTGAATGGTGATATCTTCTCTCAAGAAAGACTTATTCTTCCTGCTGTAGATGCCAGAATCCGTTTAACCAGATCAAGTTCTAAATTTACGCTTAAAATAAAAAAGCAAACCCGCAGCTACCGCTGTATGTCCAGAACCTATTTTCAAATTGTTAGAGGCATATCTCTATGTCAGAAAAGTGAAATTATTACCCCAAAGACATTTGGAAATTGAAAAATCACTTTTGAACACAACAGCTAAGTATCCTGTCTGAAGAGTTGAAACCAAGTTATTTAATTTCACTCAGGGATTATCGAGTATCAATGTACCTAACATAGTGAATGGAAATCTCCCGCAGAAAGTGATAATAGGGATTGTTGAACATGAAGCATACTCGGGACATTATAAAAAGTCACCCTATAAGTTCACCCACTTCGGACTTAGAGGAATTAGTTTGCATATGAATGGACAGACCTACGGACGCGACTATGAAATGTTATACAATGATCCCCAATCTCTATGTTCACGACCTTTTTACGATTTAATAGCCAATGCTGTCTCATGTAACGATAGTGGAACTGAAATAAATCTTGAAGAATACGCAAAGAATAGTAATTTATAAGCTTACGATCTTACAGCAGATCTTTCAGCTTGCAATGCTAGTAGTCATTTAAACATATTATGAAAGGGGACATCAGAATTAAGTCTCTCCTTTGGAGGAAGTCTACAATCACCCATCACTGTATTGGTTTATCTGAAGCATCCTCAGCTCATCGAAATTGATAGAGTACGTAATGTGCTTTTGAATTATTAAAGATGAACGAAGAAGAAATAAAAACGGTATTTAAAAATGAGCCACGATTTATAGGAGTCTTTGCTATTAATGAGTTGGGGTCTGTGAAATTGGCAAGGGACACAGGATTCGTATTCAACACATCACCTCGCCATATTACAATATTACAAATGAGGGACACTGGATTTCAGTCTATAGGGAGAAAAATGGTGGTATCTACCTGATATATTCTTTAGATTTAAAATTATAATGAAGAAATTTATTAGTCTTTATTTTTAAAATTATAAACTAGTGTTAAATGTATTATAAAAACTATGTCTCACCCTGTTCAGCCATCATACTCTAATTTATGTGAGTCTTATGTATTCATTCATAGATATGTTTAAACCAGTATAGTTTTAATGAACTTGTTAATATATTTGTATGTTTAAAATTATATGTTAATGACTATATAGTTTCTAATAATGTAAAAATGCCTTAATGTGAAAACTTGTTTTTCAATTTTGTAACAAACACTTATATATATCTAATATATAATATATTATATATATATATATATATATATATAGTATATATATATATAATATATATATATATAATATATAATATATAGATATATATATATATAATTTACAGAGATAAACACCGTCACTCATTCGCAGAGCCCTAATCAAGGAGGAGGTGTACTCATTTAACGTCCGAGCAGGACGGAGCCAAGGCCAAGGAGAGAATAGCTCACATTCTCCCAGCCGACCAGTTGCGAACCTGGGACCCCGGCTTGGTTGGGCAAGAGTGCTCTAACACTGAGCTATCGGCGCTTTTATTATAAAATAAATATAAAATAACAAAAAAAAATTCAAAAATATACACATACATACATATACATAATAATATATATATAATATATATATATAATATATTATATAATATATATATATATTAATATATAATCATATAATTATATATATATATATTATATATAATATATCATATATATTATATATTATATATATATACACACATATAACACACATACATACACATTACATATATACATACACATATATATATATATATATATATATATATTAATTATATATATATATATATATATATATATATATATATATTATATATAGTATATTATATATATTATATCATATTATAATATATAAAAATATATATTATTATATATATAATATTATATATATATATATATATATATATAATAATTATAATATATATATATTATATAATATATATATATATATATATATATATATTATATATATATATATATAATGATTGTATATTATTAGTATTTACTTGTTTTTATAATTATTACCGACACTTTTATTATCACTGTTACCACCATTACTACATTCAATATTATTATTTATCATTATCGCCAAAAGAACGTATTAATATTCATCATTTTTTTTATTTGTATACCATCATTGCCACCATCACTATCATTACCATTATTAATATTAGCACCACTATCATCATTATTACTATATTATTATTATTATTATTATTATATATTATTATTATTTATTATTATTATTTTATATATTATTATATTATTAATTATTATTATTATATTATTATTATTATTATTATTATGTATTATTATTATTATTATATTTTATTATTATTGTATTATTATATTATTATTATCACTATATTATTATTATCACTATCATAATCACAAACACTTTAATACCACTATCACCAATTAATAATAATCACCAATTAAATAATTAGAACGTATTCCTTATTCCTCCGCAACTGCACATTGGAAAAGAAAGGATGAAAAAAGATGGTTCCCAGCACCTTGAATCATGTAAATAAAATCTTCATTTGCTTGACTGCGCGTTATTATTATCAATCATTTAACTACCAAATCTCGCCCAGAAGTAGCTCCAATAATTTTTTTAATTCCAAAAATCCAAAAATTAACAAAAAGAAGTATACTCAGAGGTTTCTTGCTTCACGTGTTATAATTTTCCTAAAAACAAACTTATATAATTTTTAAATTTTTATTAATCGATTAGGATAAAAAATATTTACTTCTCCACTTAATTTTTTAAAATAAAATTTTTCTTTTAATTTTAGATATTTTGATTTCTTTAGAAAATATGGAAGTTTTATTAAAAACCAAATTTAAATTGTTTTCTTAGTTTGATAAAAAATTTTCAATTTACTTCTAAGTAAGAATCTGGCTTCCATTCTTGCGCTCATTACGAACTATCCTTTCCTTCAATAAGAAATTGCTTGTAGCTGCTGTATTAGAGTTTTTAAGTCCGCTTCTATCAGCTTTCCATCTCTCTTCTGATTTCTTCGTTCCCAGCTGTTTCCAACGCGTCCGAACCCGACAACAGTCAAATTATGTTAAAGTATACAAAAATTGATGTTGTGACAGTAAAGATGTAAAGACGTAAAGACGTATCGCACAGAGGGTGGGGTTGGGGTCTTTTAGGTAGCTTGAACAATGTCTTTACGTCCTTAGGGTCAGTAAAAACACGTTTTTTTATACCCTAAAGACGTAAAGACGTAAAGACGTATCGCACAGAGGGTGGGAGCGGGGTCTTCTGGGTAGCTTAAGGTACTGATTTACTGCTTTAGGGTCAGTAAAAGTATCTTTTTATTGAAATGTTCCCACAAAACATAACCTGCGAAATATTTTTGCGTTCGTGCGCGCGGTAATATTGCGCCGGCGGGCGTGCGCTCGCGTCGGTTTCGCGCCGGCTGTCGCGTTCGCATTCGCGTTGGGCTGTACGGGACCCAAACCCGAGCCAAACTTCCAGTCCGGCTCAGCTACTTTCATGAAAGTAGCCATGAAAGTAGCTCAGCTACTTTCATGAAAGTAGCCATGAAAGTAGCTCAGATACTTTCATGTACGTGGCTACGCAGCGTACACGGGCTAGCTAGGCCTAAACACACTAACGAAAGTAGCTCGGTGGTGACAAGAACAAAGGGGGGTAGGGGAAAAAACGCTCATGAAAGTACATGAGCATATGGTCACGCATAAACACACTCACACACCTACATGGCGAATGTACAGAAATAAGGGGCCCCCGGGGGGCCAGCCCCCAGAACAAAACGGCAGGCCTAAAAAGTACCTCAGGAGGAAGCCCACGCGGGTAGGGGCCCGAAAATAACGTGGGGTTCTTGGAACCGCAGTTATAGGCATACCTCTACTTCCGTCATTGCTACTACTGAGTGCAGACGTGATCTTTAAAGAGAGAAAGATTGAATACAGTAGGAAAAACAGAAGAAGGAAGCGAGTTCCACAGAACAGATGTGGCTGGAAAGGAGGCACCACAACGAAAAAGTCTGGGGTTATCAATAATCATGCAAATTTCATGCGAGAGCAAGGTACCCATTTTGCTACGTGGGCGACGCAATGGATGTGGATTGCTAGAGGCCAACTCCCCTTGAGCGTCTGACTTTGTAATAGCTATAAAAAGAGATAATGCGCCAACGTCACGTTGCAGAGATAGAGGGTCAATAGAGTTTGAAAGTAGGGGACAGTTTATGAGCCTCTTAGCTTTAGACTCAACCCTATCCAATAGAAGGGTGGAGCCGGAGCCCCCAAATGTAAGAACAGTACACCAAAGAAGGACGAATAAGGCCGTTATATAACTGGAGTAGCTGTTCATAAGAAAAATATTCCCGCAACCTAAACAGTACTCCCAGTTTCTTTGATGTCACCATAACATCCATTGTAATATGAGGTTTCTAAGACAATTTGTTGTTTATGTTCAGACCAAGAATGTTTATGTTATTCACAAGACGTGGGTACCAATAAATAAATGACAATTCCTGGAATTCTTTTAATTAATATCTAGGAGATTTTAAAAAATAAAATGATAAAATATTTCTTGCACTTCCCACGATGATCTGTGAAGTCCTCAGACTCCTATGGCTTATTCATTTGTTGAGTTTCTCAATATTTTCTGATGGAGTTCTTTTGCTCCTCTAATCAACTCTTCCGTAGAGTTTCTTGGTATTCTTTATTGGAGTTCTTCTGCAATGCAGAGTCCTTCTCTTTTCAACTCTCTTGAGGAGTTACAATATTCTTCAATGGAGCTCTTGTGCTTCTCTTCTTAACTTTATTAAGGTGTTTTGATAGTGTCTTCTAATGGAGCTCTCCTGCTCCTCCAACTCTCTTGTAGAGTCTTAGTATTATTCCAAGGAGTTCTTGTGCTCATTCTCTTCTCAACTCTCTTGTGGAGTTTTTAGTGTCTTCTATTGGAGCTCTTCTTCTCCTCCAACTCTTCTGTATAGTTTCTTTGAGATAGGTAGTTGTAGCTTATAGCTAGCTATCTCCACAGACCCACTGGTTAGTTTGCAAATAGACCATTCATATTAACAATTCATCTCATATTTACAAGTTGATTGCTTAGCTGTTTTACGGGTCAACGCATTAATATATTACTCCATTAGCGAAGTTGATAATTTCGTACTTATTTTTTTATTGAAGGAAAACTATTATGTAATTCGTATTTTCTGTGGTAAATAAATATTCTCATTCATTATTTTTCTACTTTTTTAATTCTGGCGTGTAGTTCACTTTTAGTAACAAAGAAGTATTTTTCGATCTTGTTACACACGCACCACCTTCAGAAGAAATTCTGAGGTATTTCTTTTGAACTTCCATCAGCATCCTAAAGTCCAATGCTGGTTAGATAATCGGCCGGCGTATTTTCAATCCCTTTTATGGATTCTATCCTGCATTTGTATTTCTGGAGGAAATGTTCCCACCTCATAATATTCACATTCACATACTGGGAATTTTTTTGCATGTATGCGAGAGGTCGATGATCCGTTTGTAGGACAAACTCTTTCCAATACAAATAATTATCAAATATACTAATCCCGAATAAGATTCCTAGACCTTCATTCTCCATTGTAGAATATGCTTTTCTCTTGTTGAAAGCTTTTTGCTTGCGTGCGATATTGGAAAAACCCCGTCTTGATGCTCCTGCATCGATTCGGTCCCAAGCAACATATCGTTGGCGTCCGTTTGCAACATGAAAGGTTTCGAGAGATCGGGAAACCTTAGTATGGGTTTGCTGATCAACGCCTTTTATTTTTATTGGAATGGATTTTCTTGGGCTGTATCCCAGATAATTTTATTAGGCTGTTTCTTCATTATTAAGTCAGAGAGGACTGGCAATGGCAGAGTAGTGTCGGACGAAATTTCTATAAAACCCTGTCAATCCTAGAAAAGATAAGACACCTTAGTCTTTGGTCTTACGGCATCTCTGATTTAAATATTACTCTCTTGAACACCCAGCATTCCTGCCTTTTTACTGTGTCCGATATACTCCATGAGTTCCACCACTATTTCAACTTTGGATGGTCTCAATGTCACTCACAATTCCGTTAACCTCTGAAATAGCTCTGACATTTCTTTTAGGTGTTCATCCCAGGTTTTAGTATGTTTTACTAAATCGTCTAAACAGAAATCATTGTGAAACACCCCTTTCAAAATCTTCCTGAGTGCGTGGACTATAGTCGCTCCAGCATTGACTAAACCGAAGGGCATATTCAAAAACTTGTGGTGCCCGTCGGGAGTTACAGAAGCCGTTTTATGAATATCCTCATCATTTACCGGTATTTGCGAATACCCCTTACTTAAATCAATTTTTGCGAATAAGTTATCCTTCCCGAACTTAGTGATTATTTCTTCGTTCGTCATCAGGAATTCGGGATCAAACACCGTAATCTGATTTAGCTTACGATAGGTGGCACATGCCCTATTCGTGCCGTCTTTCCTTTTCACCATTACTATCTGCGAGCATGCGGAGAATCCGAACATCTTATAATTCCCATTTCCTGCATTGCATCGACTTCCTTCTTAATTGTTTCCGTAAAAGCGTATGGAATCTGGTATGACATCGACTTTACTGAATCGTCTGATGTAAGTTTTATTTCGTGTTGGACTATGTCTGATCTTCCGGGGAGATCAGTGAATCGCAACAGTCGTAAAACTTCGACTCTTTTTTTCAGGGTCTTTGCTACTGTTGATAATGACGTCTTCTACCGTTTCTTTAGACGAGCA
>JABUQX010120654.1:0-2500 GCA_015478945.1 Trachelipus rathkii | reverse complement strand
ACACGTGCCTCGGGTCCCGTCTGCGGTATTTTAAAAGGCAAAGCGATTTGTTTACTACCTTCTACAACTTTTGGGCAACTAATTTTTTTTGCCTTCTATAGTATCGGTTGTAGAATTTAAAAGGCCTATGAATGAACTATTTTCGAGTGTTTCTTCACTCTCTTGTGTGTGTGTTTGTTCGTTCGCTATTTGAAAATTTGGGTTATTTTTAATGATATATTAGCTGAGTGGGTTGTTTTTTTATAGTAATTAATTTGAAAATAACGTTATAAGAGCTTAGTAAATTTAATTGACGGACCTGTTCTGCGTTTTGGTTTAAAACGTCATTGGTTTTATTATATAAAGTAATCAATTCTTTTAGATGGGTGAATATAGTGATTTTCTCCCACTTAACAAATATCCGAACTTATTAAACATTTTGGTAAGTATCAATAAATGTTTACTTATATCATCATATCTTTTTTCAATAGCTGACTGGGTCGAGGAGAAGAAAGCATAGGGTCGGCTTTCTTCGTCGTCACCTAGGATAACCCCTGCTAAGGCATTGGCTGAGGCATTGGTGAATATTTTTATGGGCTTTGAAGTGCCTGGGTAGGCTAATAGGCAGGAGTTTTTTATAGCGTTTTGAACAGCGCTAAAAGCCTTCTCTGACCTCTCATTCCACATTATTCTTTTTCTGGAATAAGATTTTCCCTTTAAATAGTCTGTTAATGGACCCATTAAATCTGCTAAACAGGGGAGCATTATTCTATAGAAAGAAAGTTTCCCAATTAACCCTCTCATCTCTCTAATATTATGCGGTTTCTTATAAGTTAGTATCTCGGCGACCTTCTCTGGGTTCGCCCTAACCCCTTCAGCGTTCATTATGAAACCTATATATTCTAATTCTGATACTCCAAATCTACTCTTTTTTTTCATTAACACTGATATATAAATAATTTAATCTTTTTAAAACAGTTTCCAAGAGTCTTTCATGTTCTTCCGCTGTCTCTGTGAATAGTAAAATGTCGTCAATATATACGTGACAATTTTTTAAGTCAGATAGTAATATATTTACCATTCTTTGAAATGCCGCAGGCGAATTTATAAATCCCATCCGTAAAGAAGTATATATAAACGTTCCGAGGTTACTTGTGATTGCAAAGTACTTCTGGCAATCAGGATGCAATGGCAAATTGTAAAAGCTGTTCGTTAAGTCTATTTTAGAGAAATTTGAGTGCGAAAATTGCATCGTAAATATTTGGTAACCCAAATATATCCACCTCTGTTCTTTTATTAAGCTCTCTAAAATCTGTCACTAGTCTAACTCTCCCCCCTCCTTTATCCAAAACACTAAACGGCGCTGACCAGGTGGTACTTGCACGCTTTAAAACCCCGGCCACTACTAATTGGTTTAATTCCTTTTTTGTTGCTTCATACAATTTGTGCGGGACCATTCGGCCAGGTAACATTATAGGCGAGCCTTTGATGGTCGGTTTGTATGGGTAAGCACACGCCAACTCCCTCAATATCCCTTCTGGTATATCTCCCACTTTTTTCCCTCCCCCCAATTCTGTCTCCAGTTCACCTCCTTCTCTCGTATCTTGTCCCCCATACTTAGAAAATATATCATCCCATTTTTTTCTTCGTTTTATCTTTAAATGAATATTCTCTTCTAAATAGGGATTTAAGATTAAGGTTTTATATTTATATAAAATATCATTAAGAGGAAAGAGCGGACTAAAAGGCAAAGATGGCTGTGTCTTAGGAGAGTCATGCAAAAGATCATGAGAGAGAGCATTTATTTTTAAAGAGGATATTGAATGATCGGGCCTTAATAATACGGTATGATTGGTATCAGGATCAATTAATACATCGTTCTTAAAATCTATCCCAAACCCAAAATATTTCAAAAAGGTAATACCAAGTATGTTCAACTTTACATCTGCAATATAAAATTTGTGTTTATATATTTTATTCAAACCAATGTCTAAATCTATATTAATATAATCGTAAACATTTATTTTGGTGCCATTGGCTGCTAGAATCTGCCCTAGTGGCCGCTTCGACCTATGAATGGGGCTAGCACTGACCAGGTCGATTTCCGACCCGCTATCTAATATGTAAAATTTATTATCAATTCTATTCAATACTTTATATAACTTAGAGCCAGCTACATCACTTCTAGAGAGAGGGGTGTTATTTGTTTTTTCTTGAACGGCCGAGATAATTGGTTCTCTGTACAAATTAGAATTTAAACATATACCGCCCGTCTCTCCCAAAGCTTCGCATTCTGAGCTTGCTGACAAAACCTTCCGATCATTCTTATTTCCATTACTCAAATAATTATTAAAAAATGTATAACCGACATGCATATTAGAGTTATAATTACATAATACCTGATTATCAATGCCTCTCATTATTTTTATATTTAATATATGGGCTATGGCAATTTTGTCTTTTTTTAATTTAATTTTCAATTCAATTTCGCTTATATAGCAAGCGCTTTCGGGTTTTCCGG